>OW964837.1:25852222-26047222 GCA_943142095.1 Ophonus ardosiacus
TTGCAGTGGTCCTCAAGTAGGAAAAGTCTCTACTGTGTAAATATGGAAGTGGCGCAATTATAAGTAAGGTATGCAGAGCACTTTTTAGTTTTTGGAGCGGTTCTCAAGTATGAAAATTACCGTTTCTGATATGTCTCCCTCTGATTTGTTTATAATTAATAATATTTTTTATCTTTATTAAAGTACTAAGTCTCTACTGTGTTAATGTCAAAGTGGCGCAATAATAAATAAGGGGTGCAGATCACTTTTTATTTATTGTGGCGGTACTTGAGCATTAGTACTTCCGTTTCTGATATGTCATTTCTTGGTTGTTTATCATTTATATTATTTTTGTTTTTAAGATGTATGCTTGACTTTATATTATGTACTTTTTACTGAATGAAACCTGAGTAACAGGTCTACTCATCTATATATGTTGTGTATAGGCCACCAAAGTTACTACAAGGTGTAAAATTTGCATGTATACGGTCAATATGCCGCCTCCTCTAAATGATGGACAGAATCGTTTCCGTTGCTAGAAAAACGTTGCTAACTTCACACCGGTATAAAACCGAACATCGGACACAGCCTAAAAAATCGCAGCAATTAAAAAGATGCAACACGTTTCATTCAGTGTTTCTTTCAGACTCTTTTACCCGGGGGGGTTTATAAATGTTTTGGAGGGGTAGAGTTGTGTAAAAAAAGGTCAAATGCCTTATAATTAAAAGTTACATTTTTTCAAGGGATATGAAACTGCGTGTTTTTCCCTTTTATGTACAAAAATAAATTGCCAGATCACAGAAAATTTTAGAAAATAGAATATAGTTAACGGATTGTTGATTTTTCTGGCTAAACAGGTTATTTTTATGTTTGAATGCAATATGTACTTGTGTATTCTGTATCGTACCATGTTTATTTTTACCGCCTGTTAAAATTTGTAGCCCTTAGGAACGAACGTATTATCTGTCATTTAAAATTTTTATTCAGTGTCTACTATTAGTAGTGAAAAATTTAAACATGAGTTACAGATTACAGATTACAGATGAGTTACAGATTGCACCCCAAACATTTAATCCAAACCATTACTGCATTATTCCATTGTTATTAGGTTTGGGTCCTTACATTCATGTCTACAATGAATTAGTTTTTAATTAAAGGAACGAACATAGATACGTTTTGCACATTTTTTTTCAACACATATCAACTATTATTTGACATTTTTAATATAATCTCCTGCTGGGGGGTTTTCGTTTATCTTCGGTTGGGGTTTGGTAATAGTTTAAGAAATTTATTTCCGGAAATAGAAGCGGAGGCATAATACTCGTCAAAAATAAAAACCGATACTAATAAAAGGTCCCTAAAATGGAAAGAATTTTTTGATAAAGTTTATGTAATCAGGATCAAGAATCCTTTAAACGAAATTGCTTTTACGTATAATATGTGACAAAATATATTTTGAACTAAAATTACGTAACAAGTTACAAAGACATTAATGAGATTTTTAAAATATTTCATATAAACTCAAATAACAATGTATCAATTGAATTTGAAGATACCACATTATAAAAAAGAAAAAAAAAAATGGTACAGTGAAGATATTGGTACAAAAGAATTGGATGAGGAAGTGTTACAATTTCTATTGTATGTAAAAGCCAAAATTTAACGTTGCAATCTGATATGCTACTATTTATAAAGACTACATCGACATTTCCAAATATGGAAATCATATATACCATTTCTATTGATTGTATTGATACATAATCAAACGCATGTTTATAATTATAGATACTAACAATGAAAACTGTATTAAAGATTTTTGGAAAAACTGACTATTTTTGTTAATTATTATTATATACCTATCATTTATTATTTTGTTAGAAAGTTATCGTAAAAATTACATAACACCCCGGGTGTAGGGCCCGACAGGAAGAAATGTCTAGGGCCCTAAAATAGGTTAATCCGTCCCTGGTCGTAGCGTAGCCGTAGCTCATGAACATAACTAATTGTGTGTTATTAAAATTTTCCTTTTAAAATGTTTGAGGATTTGGACACCGAAATAATAGAAGAATATTTGAGATAGAAAAAGACTCAGATCATTTTGTAGAATTGTTCTTTCAGCAATCTTTAACTTGATATTGGATGTTCTCTTTCTCTATACTGCTTTTTGGTTGTTGTTTGAATTTTTGACGAAACATAGCAATCACACAAACGGTTTCTATAAAATCCATTGGCTCTAATATGTAATATTTTAGCGACTAACGATTTACTTGTCGCAGCGACTGAACGACAGGAAAATCCATCGACCTTTAAACTAATGGACCAAGTGTCTCCTATTCTTTTATTGTTAGAATAATGCTCCAACATAAAAGGATAGAAATATATATTCTGTCCTTCGACAATACGGAAGTTCTCAGTTAAAGTATACTGCGCATGCGTTCGTACTCATTGTACATCTTTTTCAGCCATATGTAAACCTCTATAAATCGCTCTCTATCACTAAATAGTTGTCAAAATCTACATTTGACGTTTCGTGACTGTGTATTATTTACTTTTTTGGAGAACATTTACAATTATTTCTGTCAATACATACGTATATGTGTTGTGAGGTGTGTACGCGACAAAATAATGGGGAAACGGTGTATTTCGTGCAGTCAATAGTACGTACGCGGTTCAGCTGTGTCATTTCATATGTAAGTTATTATTAATTATTACTTGTTCCCTATAATATAATATGTATATAATATATTCTATTAAAAATATATAATTATCTACAAAAAAAAATTAAATCTATACTCTTAACGATTATGCACCAAGTATAACAAGTTAGGGATAAATATTTTTTTTATTTTGCCGCGTTTTCTTAACTTCCGTATTGTTGAAGGATTGCGTCTATTAGTTTAAAGGTCGATGGGAAAATCGCATATGCTCGCTTAGCCTAACTTTGAAAGACAAAAATTGTGATTGTCACTTTATTTTCATGGGAAGGTAAAAAAACAAAAATAAAATATATAGAAATCATGAAAATGTATTAAAAATATAATTTTGCATTACACACAAATAAGTACAATATAATATATTTGAAATCAGTGAAGGGAAATGTACTTGGTACAAAATCATACAACTTCGTTAATATCCACAGACATGGAGTTTTTTGGGGTAATTACAGTTGGCATTGTTCGGGTCAAACACCCTTCCATTTTTGCACTCCTGGGGCTTGGCGCTGCCGCTGGTGCAGAGGCAGACGTGCGGCGAGCAGAGCCCCAGGCCGTAGAGGCCGCTGCGGCTGCTGCAGAAGGTGCTGTCGCACAAGAAGCCCTCGGGGTTCACCTCTATCATCTCGCCCATGCTCGGGTCCATCTTCATCAGCGTGTCCTTCAAGTCCATCGCGCCCTGCAGGTTGTAGTTGATCATCCTATTGATCATTTGAGCGTTATCTTCGCCCACACTTCGGCCCCATCTATAAACCAAACATACAAATATGTATATTATTGCTAACATTCATATAATTTCAGAATTAACAGTCTAACGAATATAACAACAGTTTTGCAACTTTTTTTAAGCTTAGTTGGTAATAACGTCACTCCGGCAAAGTGAAGGTCATCGATGGGTTCGAATCCCGATGGCTGACATGATCTTTTCACATTTTATTTCAAAAAAATTACGCTCCACATTTTATTACTAAATGAGGTTTAATCTAGTTGTTACTCTATCATATTTACGTATTAGTAAATCCAAAAATAATTATACAGGGTGTCTCTTAAATAGGGGGACATGGCTTAACCACAGATTCCTGAGGCTAAAATAAGACGATTTAACCAAACTTGCTTCTACCGGAAAGTGTACCGTTTAGCCAGAAATCTGCTTCAAAGTTCTTCGAAAAAAAAATTATTTTGCTTATAATAATCGGACGCTTTATTCGATTTGGATGAAATTTGGTATGACAATTTATATGGTTATAGGTCATCTTTTAAGGTGATACTTGTTATTTTTAGTAAATCACTAGTGTATGAAACTTAGGTGTCCCAACATTAATTAGACCGTAACTTTTTAATGGCAATGCCGAAAACGTGAAATTATTTTTCTTCAGAAAGATACATTCAATAGTAAACTTTTCTCTCTCTGTGTAATTTGTGATATCTGTTACGGTTCACACAGAAAAAAATAAAATCTGAGTGTCTGCACTGCTAAATTTTTAAAATAAATTTAATCTAGCAGTCTATCCAAATGTCAAACAAGTAATTTTTAATGACAGTAACGAGTTGTCAATCTTTACAACTTGTTTAGGAGTAAGCTAAGATATGTAATCGTCTTATTTATAATAATGGTAGTAAAATACTATTAGGCCGAACACACGGATGTTACTAATTTTAGAATATTGCGAAGAAAAATTTTGACAACCCGTAAAACAATTGTTACTGTCATTAAAAATTACTTGTTTGACATTTGGATAGACTGCTAGATTAAATTTATTTTAAAAATTTAGCAGTGCAGACACTAAGATTTTATTTTTTTCTGTGTGAACCGTAACAGATATCACAAATTACACAGAGAGACAAAAGTTTACTATTGAATGTATCTTTCTGAGGAAAAATAATTTCACGTTTTCGGCATTGCCATTAAAAAGTTACGGTCTAATTAATGTTGGGAGACCTAAGTTTCATACACTAGTGGTTCACTAATAATAACAAGTATCACCTTAAAAGATGACCTATAACCATATAAACTGTCATACCAAATTTCATCCAAATCGAATAAAGCGTCCGATTATTATAAGCAAAATTAATTTTTTTTCGAAGAACTTTGAAGCAGATTTCTGGCTAAACGGTACACTTTCCGGTAGAAGCAAGTTTGGTTAAATCGTCTTATTTTAGCCTCAGGAATCTGTGGTTAAGCCATGTCCCCCTATTTAAGAGACACCCTGTATATTACTTTTTACCTCCCGCTACCCTTGGTAAGGGAGGTATAGGGATCGTGCTAAAATCATGTATCGAGATTTTAGTAAATGACCACGTTTTAAGGTCCCTAGAATCCAATTTTAACATTTTCACGATGATGTCTGTATGTGTGTATGTGTGTGTGTATGTGTGTGTGTATGTATGTGTGTGTGTGTGTATGTGTAGGAATTTTGTCTTCGCTCTAACTCAAATACTACCATACAGAAAATTCTGAAACCTTGTATTTCTACCCTATTCTAATATGGAAAGATCCCATTAGATTTTGGTGTAAATCGGATAACCGGAAATGGCACTTTACCTGAAGCTCATAATGGTTTTTCTTCAAAAAATACCATTAAATGCGAATTTTTCGCATTTTGTCATTATGAAAATTAAAGATTATTGAATTTTCTATAGGAATACATTAATACTTTTTCTATATAATTTACAGATAAATTTAAAAATCATTTTTTTTTTAACATCCCGAAGCCTAAGATAAACACAATTTCTTTGTTACACATCATATTTCAAATGAATGTAACTGACAGGTGAATGTCACTGTCAAAAAACTAATCACTTCAAATTAATAATAGTGACATTTTAAAAAGAAAATAGTAAATAAATCAATAGTTTTATGCAATAAAACAGTTTGCAGCGTTAGTAAATACGTAAGTATGTATTTAAATTAATAAAAATGGATAGGAAAGTGTGGCGAAGGAAGATTGTTGCGTAACTATTATTGTGGTCCGGATGGGGTTATTCGCTACCGAAAATCGGTCACTTTAATATGTTCTTATGTATGAATGCTATGGTGATTGTGGAGAGGCGAAAGAAGAATATTGTTAAAGAGTGAAGTGAGTCAGCTGAGCTCTTACTCTTATCCCTTTTCTTATTGTTACTATTGTTTCCGGGTATTTGCTAACCCCCTAAGTGGGAATCGAGTGATTTTATGTACGTATGTATGTATGTAAAAATTAAATAGCGGGAGGTTTTGTGTTGGCCACATCAGATTTTTTTATTTTTAATCACATTTATATGTATTGTTAAAAAATGCGAAATCCATACTAATATAATAAATGCGAAAGTAACTCTGTCTGTCTGTCTGTTACGTTTTCACGCCTAAACCGCTGAACCAATTTTGATGAATTTTGGTATAAAGATAGATTGGACCTAGGAGAAGAACATAGGCTACCTTTTGTCGCGAAAATAAAACTTAAAGGGGTGAAATAGGGATGAAAGTTTGTACCGCTCTATTAGTACAGTTGCACAAGTGAATAATGAATTGAACGTCACTGACGCATGATGAGTAATTCTTTGGTTAATTGGACAATGAAATTTTTGTCATGTGTGTAGCGCCAATGACTTTCGTGAAAAAAATTGAATTATCAAAATTTAATAATCAAAATGAATCGAAAGCAAAAGCAAGGTTCTACAATAAATATTTCACAAAGTACAGTAAAAAGGATTCTAGCTGAAAACAAAAAGAAATTTAAATAATCCAGAATCAAAATTAAATTCTCCGGGAAAGAACAAAATTGAAAATTTTGTTTTCCAGGTATTTCTCATATTCTTTCTCACATCTATTACTTTTACAGTTTATTACAGTGTAGTTTTATTTGATTAGAACAAATAAACGTTCAAATACAAAAGATTAAATTTGATTACAACAATGAAAAGTTTTACAGTTAATAACAATGGAGTTTTATTTGATTACAACAATTTTCCCCTAGAGTAGACTAAATCTGATTGCAATAATAAAAATAACTATCACACAAATTATTGTCATCATTGTTAACTATATTGATTATTGTAATAAAAAAAAATAATTGTGATTTTGATTTTTTCTTTATTTAATTGTTAATATTAAATCCATATTAATATAATAAATGAGAAAATAACTCTGTCTGTCTGTCTGTTACGTATTCACGCCTGAACCGTAGAACCAATTTTGATGAATTTTGGTATAGAGATAGATTGGACTTTGGAGAAGGACATAGGCTACTTTTTATCGCGAAAATAAAACTTAAAGGGGTGAAATAGGGATGAAAGTTTGTACCGCTCTATTAGTACAGTTGCACAAGTGAATAATGAATTGAACGTCACTGACGCATGATGAGTAATGCCTGAACCGTTGAACCAATTTTGATGAATTTTGGTATAGAGATAGATTGGACCTAGGAGAAGGTCATAGGCTACCTTTTGTCGCGAAAATAAAACTTGAAGAGGTGAAATAGGGGACGAAAATTTGTATGGAGAACCCATCATTTCTCAAGTTAGGGATATAAAAATTCTTATTTATGTTTTTGGTAAGAAATAAAGTGTTTTAGCGTTTTTAAAAAATCATCCATCAAGGCGGTACAATAGGGGATGATTTCAATTATTTTTTTATCTATAGTAAAGTTTTAACCGTTAGCAGATTTTCGATATTTGTCGGAGAGATAGCTTGCATCATATGTACATAAGTAAAAGTACCCGAGACATGTTCAGAAAAGGCGCTTTTAGGTGCGGTGCTGCGATCGGGCGGAGCCTGTTACATGTACGATGCGAGGCAGGTTGGCGGCTCCCTACGCAGTGCATGTCTCCGAAGTAAGTGTGAAAAATTACTGGTACACGTGTAGGGTGTAGCTAATCGTTATTTTAGCTTTACCTGTGCGAAGCCGGGGCGGGTCAGCTAGTATTTTAATAAATAACATGCATATATTCCAATAACAAATATTCTTATTTATTTTAATATGTTCATGTCGTCGCTGTGCTCCAAAAAACGCTAGTGTTCTCAGTTAAGTTTTTCAGAAATGATGAAAAAAAAAACGTTTACAAAAATTATATTCCGCACAGGTTTTTCTTATGTTTTTGTCTATTTATTATCATGCCATGACGAGTATTTCTACAGTTTTTTTCCTACCCCCCCTGGCCTTCGGTACGGTCCCGATTGGCCAATGACAATTTATTATCCGTTATATTTTTATACACAAACATCCAAGCCCCTGATGGGAATCAAACCCACGACCCCAGAGCTGAGCGGCGAAGGTCGCTTGAGCGCTACCTGTAACCGTTCGACCACCGAGGCGGCTTATTTCTACATTTAATAAAATTTGTTTTCAAATTGTGGAACATGCACATAGCATGCGCAGAGCTGTAGTTGTGTTTTGAGCGCTATTGTTTTAGAGAGGGATTATTAGCCCACAATATTAAAAATGCATATAGATGATTTTACAGATCAATTCTTTTATTATTTCAACGCATTTTGATCCAAAAGTGAATATAGCGCTTTTTGGAAGCGAGACGACGACATGTATTGGGCTTCCAAAATTACAATGCGTCACTGGTGGCAGATTTCTGAACTGAGTGAAGTGTACATGTACAAAGGTGTTTGTTTTATTCAGGGATTGTATTTACTTGTATACGAAATTTAATACGCTTTTATCTTCGGCTATTATTGTTTTATTCTTAGTAGGATCTGAATTACTGCTAATATAACAGGTAAGTTTTTGATTTTTAAAAAATTAATGAACAAATTAGGAGATATGTAATTTATAGGTTAAAGTTACGATGGAGTTTTCTCCGAAAATATTTACCACATAATATTATGTGGCCACTATTTATTACTTGCTGGCCTTCCATCATATTTTTAGATGATACACTACAATTCCCAAATCTACAAATAGTATCTAAATCTAAGCAAAGAAAATTGTTCATTATGAAAGAAAAACAATTAAATAAAAGTAAAGCTATGTAGATATAAATTAATATATGTACAAGTACTACAATGAAATACAATCTAAATAAAGGAAATCAAATGTTTTTTTTATTAAAAAAACTAATATACTGTTAATTAAAATATGACTAAAATACTCTTAACCTACAAATACTTACTAAAATTAACCCTATTAACTAAAATATTATTAAACCTATCACTAAATTGTTATTACAAGAAAGATCAAACTCAATTCTACCGAAATTAACAAAAAAACACTGTACTAAATTCGAAATTAAATTAAAAACTACGAAAATTAGTCTCATACCAATTGTACTCCTATGGAAACCAGCGAAAAATGTACCATTCGTTTGAATTTTGACGTTTGGCGTCAGCGCCATCTCTTGATAATTTGGAAGCCCAATACAGGATGTTTCATGGATAAGGGGCACCCCGATTATTTTCTTTATTATTGGGAATAGAAGAAAATCATTTAAATAAAAGTTGTAGTAGGTAGAAGGGGAAATTTGCTTATTGAAAAAAAAAACTTTTTAAACTAGTGGTTCTCAAACTATTACATAAAGTAGTATTTTTACCTCTCACTAAGAGAGATAGGTATTGGATTTATGATAAAAATCGCATATCCAGATTTTAGTAAATAAGTACATTTTAAGGTTACTAGAATCCGATTTAAATATTTTTACAATGGTGTCTGTGTGTGTGTCTGGATGTTGGAGGACGGTTTTTAAAATTCTATGAGACTAAGGACCAATTTAACTACGTATTCCTTAATCTGATATTAATGGGAAGAACTGAAAAGGTTCTGGCAACAATTGGACAACCGAAAGTAGTAGTTCCTAAAAAAAATCTTCTAAATATTATTTTTTTTAATTTAAGTTATTACAAATATTAGAGTATAAAATTCTCTATCCGATACATTTAACATTTTTATTATATCTTTTATAGATAGAGAATTATAAATACATAAAATAATCCGTTGTAATGAATTTCACAGCTTAAATAATTCCATGGCAATAAACCAATTGAAGAATTAAAATGTTTGTAATTGACAGAAAAATGTAAGTGTCAAAAATTCAGATACAATGCTAAGCTTTTTTGGGAGGTACATTTAATATATCGCATTTTATTATGAATTAAGTATTTAAAATTATAGTTACATACATTACATATACGCAACAAAAATACCTCCAATCTCGTCAATGACTTTTGAAGAATATAGAACATTTAGAAGAGTAGGAGGAAACTTATTTAAAGAATGAATTAAAAATATATTAATAATAGATGTAATGTTGTTTCAAAATGTAATGTAGTTCATTTTACAAGAAATCAGGATATCTTATATTACAATTACAACATAGCTAACATAAGACTAGAGAATAAGAAAACCGTTAATGACTTGGGTATAACTTTTGACTCTAAATTATTGTTAAACTCACACATAGAACTAACTGTAAAAAAAGCAAGTAGAACTCTAGATTTCATACTGAGAACCTGTAAACACTTTAAAGAACCACTTACTTTAATTACACTATATACCACTCTGGTCCGACCAAATTTGGAATACGCATCAACAATTTGGAACCCAGTATATAATAAAAACATAAAGTCAATTGAAAGCATTAAAAAAAAAATTCATTAATATTTTGTGTTATAGATTTAAGGTTCAAACTTATGAATATTCTGAGAGACTAAAATACTTTAACGTATCATCGCTGGAAAATAGAAGGACTATCATTGATATGATATTTCTTTACAAAATATTTAATAACATATGGTATATGGTAATAACATAATTCACTTATTCAATATACAAGTCTGTAACAAAATAACAAGATCAAACACTCTATTTTATCCTCCATCAAGTAGAACAAATAATAATAAAAATTCCCCAATAAACAGAATTATGTCTACTTACAACTTCAAATTTGATACGTTAGATCTTTTTCATCTCTTGCTATCACAATTCAAAAATGCTGCCAAATGTTTAATTAATATAACATAGTTTATATTTTTTTAAATATTCTCTGTATATTCTCAATACTTTATATCTTTCATAATGTATCTCTATTTGTATTATTTTTGTAAGAAGTGAAAACCTTTAATTGGTCTTTGCTGACTGTTGGTTTTCCGTAATAAATAAATAAATAAATAAATAAATTAGAATTTTTGAGTGTATACTGTATACCAGAAATGTTAAATATAATGGCTGGTAGTGCGAGTTCGATTTTAACTAAAACGCTGCTTTAAGAAATGTCAAATATCATTATTTAATAATAAAAATAAATAATATCAAATTTATGAAAATATGATTTTTAAGCAGAACATAGTTTGTATTCACACAAATATTTTTTTTAAAATCGTTCTTTACTTATAAGGATGAAATTAAATATTGAAATTTGAATTTGATATTTCTTAAAACAACGTTTTACTTTAAACCTAGTTCGCACTACCAGCCAATATGTACTTTTATAGCATAATATGGAAATGGCGAGAGGTATTGTGCTGGCCACAACAGATTTTTGATGTTATAGGTATAATTTCTAGGCTAATTCGATAGAGTACCATGGAAGTGATTGAATATGTGTTGCATGTTAAATAAATAAATTCCCTGTATATGAAAATCTCATCTGGACTATTTCCTACACCACAGGTGACAGGTGAGACGTCATAATTCAAGTCAGGACTAAACTGCGGTCTCTTTGAACGCACGCTAGGCACAGTGTTATTTCAAATAAAAATGACGTGTAATAATAATTAATAATAGGTAATAGTTCGACTGATATTTAAATAAGGGTCATATTCTAGTCTAAAGTCATCTTTTACCGAGACAATAAATACCTAACAACGTCGTAAAAATTTTGGGTGTATAGAATGGGACAAATTCGAGTTCCTTATGCAAATGGGACAATATTCAAACAAAAGAATGTGCAGGGCTTCATATGATTATAAGTCATCTTTTAAGGTGATACTTGATATTATTAGTGAACCACTAGTGTATGAAACTTAGGTGTCCCAACATTGATTAAACCGTAACTTTTTAATGGCCGCGCCGATAACGTGAATTTTTTTTTTTTTCGAAAAGATACATTCAATAGTAAACTTTTCTCTCTCTGTTTATTTTGTGATATCTGTAACGGTTCAGACAGAAAAAATCTGTTGTGGCCAGCACATGACCTCCCACCAATTCCATGTTTAAAATAGCAATGAGCTTTAAGTAAAGTATCACGTCCATTGATCTTTGTAAACAAAATCTACTTTGTTGTTCCAATAAATAGAAAAGTTTGTAATACGAAATTCTGGATTATATTTTGTTATGTTTTTCCTGAAAAATCTGTGAGCAAATACCAACTTTGCGAAGTTTTGGATCATTAATATATTTTAAGGAAAGATCGTCACACACACATTATTGTCAAAATCAGCACCAACTTCCTTATGCTCTAAAACGCAATCTGTGTAAATTCTTCGCCGTACATTATCCATTTCGTAAATGTGTATTTGCAAACTATTATTTGACACTTTGAAATCACGTTTTTATTTGAGAGCTGTTTGATATATAATGCTGCAAACATCAAACTAAAATCGAATTATCCTGTATATCTAATATTTATGTAGTTTGGAAAATATATTATTTTTACAAACCTTAATTTTAATGTTATTTCTTCGTGACAGTGACATTTGTTTAAATATGTCAAATTTGTTATTAAAGTATTGTTTTTGTTTGACGCAGAGGCAAAGTGATGTACAAAAATAAATTATTTTATAATTCAATATTTAAAGTTATTTCAAGTTATTTACTATATGCTTATCGTAGAATTGAAGATTGTGCCATTATATTTAATTTGTATTGGTAAAAGTTGCTAAAAAATTATATTCAATGAATTTTTTACAAGAAAAACTGTTAAAAGCTTGTATAAATGATACTTCCGGTTATCTGATATACACTAAAAACTAATGAGCTCTTCCCACATTAGTATAGAATGGGTATACAAAATTTCAAATTTTTCTGATTGATAGTATTTGAGTAATCGTGTCCACATGATCCACACACACAGACACACACACACACACACACAGACACACACACACACAGACACACACACACACACAGACACACACACATACATAAGACATCATTGTAAAAACGTTAAAATCGGATTCTGGGGACATCAAAACGTGCTTATTCACTGAAATCTATATATCCGATTTTTAGCACGATCCCTATACCTCCCTTACCTAGGGTAGCGGGAGGTAAAAAGTAAAACCTAAGTGACTGCATCGTGATTTTTTTAAAAATAAATTTAATCTAGCAATCTATACAAATGTCAAACAGCGAATTTCTAATGACAGTAACAATTGTTTATGGGTTGTTAAAAAATTCCTTCGCAATATTCAGAAACTAGTAACATCTGTTTGTTCGGCCTAATAGTATTTTACTACCATTATTATAAATAACACGAATAAATATGTTTGTTTACTCCTAAACAAGTTGAGAACATTGACAACTCGTTACTGTCATTAAAAATTAATTGTTTGACATTTGGATAGACTGCTAAATTAAATTTATTTTAAAAAAATTCACGATGCAGTCACTCAGGATTTATTTTTTTCTGTCTGAACCGTAACGATATCACAAATTACACAGAGAGAGAAAAGTTTACTATTGAATGTATCTTTCTGAAAAAAAAAATAAATAATTTCACGTTGTCGGCGTGGCCATTTAAAAGTTATAACAAGTATCATCTTAAAAGATGACTTATAACCATATAAACTGTTATACCAAATTTCATCCAAATCGAATAAAGCGTCCGGTTATTATAAGCAAAATTAATTTTTTTTCAAAGAACTTTAAAGCAGAATTCTGGCTAAATGGTACACTTTCCGGTAGAAGTAACAATCTGTGGTTAAGCCATGTCCCCCTATTTAAGATATATATATATATATATATATATATATATATATATATATATATATATATATATATATGAGCAAATGAACTTACTTGCCCCCTTGTATGGCATTATTGATGACTCCTGCACCCACTCCAGAAAAAATTCCAGTCCCAACTGCTAGCAAAAATGGAAGGAACCTTTTCTGTCTCAGGTGGGATCTGTACTCTGCCAGATTTTCTGCTGAATCTTCTTCCTCGTCCCAGCTTGCAAAAGCTGGAGCCAGTTGACAGAAGGTGAAGAGGTAGACGGCGAACAGAACCAAAGCTGACTTGTTCATCTTGGATGTAGTGTAGAACTTAATAGAAGACTTAACAGACGGAGGTACTTATACTAAGGCGAAAGGATGATGGGTAGCCACAATGATATTTCCCAGAAAAATCTTATCTTAACACTAACCAGAATATCTGATTATTTTATAAAGAAGGAAGGAAGTGCAGATGTTACAAAATAAATAGATTAAGACGGTGACCGCTTGTGGTAATTACTGCTCGAGTAAGTATCTCGATTTGAGCAAATTATTTTAAACTATTTATGGCATCATATTTTGAAGAAAAAGTGTATCCAATATGTTTATAGTTATTTTTTATACAAGACGATAAAATTGCATTTTATCGACGAGCGGAAAGTTTAATTCACGAACGATTTCGCGAGTGAATTATTTTTCGCGAGTCGATAATTTAATTTTATCGTCGTGTGTAAAATTCTATTTTTTTATATAGCAGATTTTAAAGGGCAAAAATTAGAAAAAACGATTATAAATTAAATTATGTAAGAACAATTTAAAAATATCAGTAGCGTGGTAGTTATAGAATTTGTTTGAAAACAATTTCATTTTATTCATGTTTATAATATTGAAGTTATATATAATATGAATCGCCAAAATGTATAATGTGTCTTTATTTAAATTATTTTATTTTTTATTATTTTTTTACCCTTGCTGTTAAAGTATTATTTTATCTACCCTTGCGGTTAAAATGTCACTTAGTCAACTATTTCGAGTTGGACAAAGCACACTTTCAAATCTGCTATAGAAAAAAATAAATAATACAACTTAACAGTGTAAATCTCGTTTATGGATAAAATTAGTTAATAATTATTTTGGACGTTTCGGTGGTTCAACGCCACCATCATCAGCATCAAATTGTTGTTACAATATTATACATTTGGTTGTTCAAATTAATACGTTTCCGCATTTGACACATTACAATAATAATAATAATAATAATAATAATAATAATAATAATAATAATAGGTAATATCTATTATTTCTGTAGACACAATACAATGTGTATAGAAATTGTCAGTTTACAATAAAAAGAAATAATACAATGCATCCACAATAAAGGAAATTATACATAAGAAATTATATCATTACATGTTCAAATAATCATTTACATCGTAAATATTGTGCTGCAGCAAGAAAAGTTTTAAAACTTTTTTAAATTTTATCTCATTCGTTTGATTTTTAATAGTATCAGGTAATTTATCAAATATTTCAAGACCGAATCTGTCAGGGGAAAATTTAGCAACATTCGTTTTTGAGCCTGGAGTTTGGAATATAAAATTTGTTGACATCCCTAATGTTATAATTATGCCGATGACAGATCCGATCAAAAGATGATTTATTTTTATAAATAAACTCACAGACTTCAAGTAGAAAGATACTTGGAACAGTGAGGATATTAAATTTTTTAAAAATGTTTTTACAAAATGTTCTGTGGCTCACTCCAGCTAGACATCTCACAATTCTATTTTGAGCCGAAAACTTCTCCTGTTGCACAGGGAGAAACCTAGAAGCAAACACCATACCTGAGGCGTGATTCTATGTCTATCTTAATGTAACGAAAGGCCTCTGCGATAATATTTTATGCAAAGCAAATTGGCACTTCTGCCATTAGGTAAAATTAGAAAAAAAATCTGATGTGACCAGCACATGACCTCCCGCCAATTCCATGTTTAAAATAGCAGTGAGCTTTAAGTAAAGTATCACTTCCGGTTGATCGTTTGTAAATAAAATCTAATTTGTTGTCCAATAAATAGAAAAGTCTGTAATACGAAATTTTGGATTATGTTTTATTATTTTCCTCAAAAACCTGTTAGAGCTCCAAATTAAGTACTACATGATTTATCATATATGGTTAAAATATAATATGTTGTTTCAAATTATATATGACTTTTAAATTCCAAATTTGAGAAGATTTAGATCATATTTTAATAGACTTTAAGGAAAAATCATCACACACACACATTCTTATAAAAATCAGCATCAACTTCTAGGTGCTCTAAAACGCATTCTATGTAAATTCTTCGCCGTTCATGATCCATTTCGTAAATGTGTAGTTGTAAATTAATATTAATTTACAGTGCTGCAAAAATAGCAAATTTATATCAGATCTTCCTGTACATCTAATATTTATGTATGATGGAAAATATATTATTTTTACAAACCTTAATTTCATTAGAATTAAATATTTTACTACTATATTCTCCTTAACACGGTTTCATTATTAATTTTAATGTAATTGTTTTGTTTGACGCATAGGCAAGATGATTTATGAAAATAAATTATATTAAATATTCATATTAAAGTTATTTAGAGTTATTTACGAAATGTTATTATCGTAGAATTGAAGATTGTACCATTATATTCAATTTTAATTAGTAAAAGTTGCTAAAAATTTATATTCAATGAATTTTTTGCAAGAAAAACTGTTAAAAGCTTGTATAAATGATAGTTCCGGTTATCCGATATACACTAAAAACTAATGAGCACTTCCCACATTAGTATAGAATGGGTATACAATTTCAAATTTTTCTCTTTGATAGTATTTGAGTAATCGTGTACACAAGATCCAGACACACACACACACACACACACACACACACACACACACACACACACACACATACACATATATACATACATACCTACAGGCATCATTGTAAAAATGTTAAAATCGGATTCTGGGGACATCAAAACGTGCTTTTTCACTAAAATTTCTATATCCTATTTTTAGCACGATCCCTATACCTCCCTTGCCTAGGGTAGCGGGAGGTAAAAATCAATTACTCTCAAATAATAAGGAGAACTTTACATATAGTTATTATGACATTTTTACTCAAAATGATCTCAGGAGTAAGCTCCTAATCTTTGTTAAACTAGTTCTGAATCAGAATAATTTATTGATTCTTGCAATATTTATGTTACCATTATTAAAATTACTTAATTAATTTAATGCCCGTTTTTTTTTTTTTAATATTTTTTAAAACCTTTCAACAGGATTCAATCCCAATTACTGAGTAGGTTCACATACACAAACATCCATGCCTTAGTGGAATTCGAACCCAGAACCCCGAGCGCACTCATGACTAAGAGGCGTTGCTCTAACCATTGAGCCACCGCAGCTGACACATAATTATAACAAAAATTTATTTTAAATTTAATAATTAAATTGAATTGAATTTTTATAAATATCTTGTAGTTCTTCTCTCGTTACTAAGGTGACAGAAAAAAATTAATAAATAAACAAAAACGAATTTACTGTCAGTTCTGCATTTTTGGTGCGTCCATGTGCATTTCTTCCCATTTGCAATGTCTTGTAACGAGGTTCCTACAGATTAGTGTCTAATAATTTAGAAAAAGACTCAAATCATTTTGTAGAATTGTCCTTTCAGCAATCTTTAAATTAATATTGAATGTTCCCTATACTGCTTTTAGGTTATTCATTGAATTTTTGAAGTAGCAACACACAAACGGTTTCTATGAAATCCATGACGGTTCTAATATGTAATTTTCTAGCGATTAACGATTTACTTGTCGCAGCGACTAAACGACAGGAAAATCGCACGTGTGCGCTTATCCTAACGTTGAAAAAAAGAAATTGCGATTGTCACTTTATTTTCATGGCAAGGTAAAAAACAAAAAAATAAAATATATAGAATTCATGAAAATGTATTAAGAATATAATTTTGCATTACACACAAATAAGTACAATATAATATATTTGAAATCAGTGAAGGGAAATGTACTTGGTACATAATCATACCACATCGTTAATATCCACAGACATGGAGTTTTTTGGGGTAATTACAGTTGGCATTGTTAGGGTCAAACACCCTTCCATTTTTGCACTCCTGGGGCTTAGCGCTGCCGCTGGTGCAGAGGCAGACGTGCGGAGAGCAGAGCCCCAGGCCGTAGAGGCCACTGCGGCTGCTGCAGAAGGTGGTGTCGCACAAGAAGCCCTCGGGGTTCACCTCTATCATCTCGCCCATGCTCGGGTCCATCTTCATCAGCGTGTCCTTCAAGTCCATCGCGCCCTGCAGATTGTAATTGATCATCCTATTGATCATTTGAGCGTTATCTTCGCCCACACTTCGGCCCCATCTATAAACCAAACATACAGGTAAATATGCCTATTATTGCTAACATTCTTATAATTTGCAGAATTAACAGTCTAACGAATGTAACAAAAGTTTTGCAAACTTTTTTTTAGCTTAGTTGGTAATAACGTCGCTCCGGCAAAGTGAAGGTCATTGATGAGTTCGAATCCCGATGGCTGACATGATCTTTTCACATTTTATTTCAAAAAAATTGCGCTCCAAATTTTATTACGAAATGATGTTTAATCTAGTTGTCACTAACATATGCATCATATTTACATATGGGTAAATTTGAAAATATTGATTCTTACCTCCCGCTAGCCTTGGTAAGGGAGTTATAGGGATCGTCATCGACCTTTAAACTAATGGACCAAGTGTCTCATATTCCTTTATTGTTAGAATATTGTTCCAACATAGAAAGATAGAAATATATATTCTGTCCTTCAACAGTACGGAAGTTCTCAGTTAAAGTATACTGCGCATGTGTTCGTACTCATTGTACATCTTTTTCAGTCATATGTAAACCTTTATACATCGCTCTCTATCATTAAATAGTTGTCAAAATCTACATTTGACGTTTCGTAACTGTTTGTGTATTATTTGCTTTTTTGGAGAACATTTACAATTATTTCTGTCAATATATACGTGTATGTGTTGTGAGGTGTGTATGTGACAAAATAATGGAGAAACGGTGTATTTCGTGCAGTCAGCAGTACGTACGAGGTCCAGCTGTGTCATTTTATATGTAAGTTCTTATTAATTATTACTTGTCCCCTATAATATAATATGTATGTATCATATTGTATTAAAAATATATAATGAATCTAATTATGCACAAAATTAAATCTATACTCTTAGCGATTATGCACTAAGTACAACAAGTTAGGGACAAATCAATTTTTTTATTTTGCTGCTTTTTCTAACTTCCGTACTGTTGAAGGATAGAGATACTGTGTCTACACCGTTATGGTGGGACAGGCGTTCTGCTCGTACGCTGCGTCTATTTTAGTTAATGACCACGGTTTAAGGTCCCTAGAATCCAATTTTAACATTTTCACGATGATGTCTGTATGTGTTTATGTGCGTATATGTATGTATGTATGTATGTGTGTATGTATGTGTGTATGTGTAGGGATTTTGTCTTCGCTCTAACTCAAATACCATCATTCAGAAAATTTTGAAACTTTGTATTTATACTCTATTCTAATATGAAAAGAAGCCATTAGATTTTGGTTTATATCGAATAACCGGAAATGGCACTTTACCTGAAGCTCATAATGGTTTTTCTTCAAAATATACCATTAAATGCCATTTTTTCGCATTTTGTCGTTATGAAAATTAAAGATTATTGAATTTTCTACAGGAATACATTAATACTTTTTCTATATATTTTACAGATAAATTTAAAAATAATTTTTTTTTACAAGTCCCGAAGCCTAAGAAAAACACAATTCTTTTGTTACACAGTTCATATTTCAAATTAATGTAACTGACAGTAATTGTCACTGTCAAAAAACTAATCACTTCAAATTAATAATAGTGACATTTTAAAAAGAAAATAGTAAATAAAGCAATAGTTTTATGCAATGGAACAGTTTGCAGCGTTAGTAAATCCGTAGGTATGTATTTAAATTAATAAAAATTAAATAGCGGGAGCTTTTGTGTTGGCCACATCAGATTTTTAATATTCAGGTCTTTGTAATGCTGTACTTGTTGATAGATAAAATGTATTAACGGATTTCTCGGCAGTGATTGTAAGGAATTATACTATTGTTATTCCATAAAGTAGTTAATTTTATTTAAATTTCCAATATTTCGTTACACATTTTGTAACTTCATCAGGGAATAAAATGGTTTTAACTGGTGTAATCATTTGACAAATTGATAAATTCAGAAACATTTAGTTTTGTTATTGTTATTTGTTTATACTCTGCACTGATTTACATAGTATTGAAAGAATTTTTACTATATAAGTATAAAATATAAGTTACATTAAAAGAATATTTAAAAAAATCTGTTGTGGCCATCACAATACCTCTAGCCATTTTCATATTAGGCTATATAAAGATTGTATTTAATATTTCTGGTACACACAAAAAATTCTAATTACATTTATTTTTATTTTTCAATTCATTCTATAAACATGTTGTCTTACTCTTCTAAATGTTCGAGTCTTTTCCTCGTTATAACAACAGCATATTATATTTCTATTACATTTCCACTTGTCCATGTACGAATTCTATATCTAACTATAATTTTAATTAATGATAAAATAAGAAATATTAAAAGTACTTCCCAGAAAAATTCTTCAGTAATGGCTGGATTTTGGACATTGACATTTATGTCAATTACAGACATTTTAATTTTTCAACTGGTTTCCATAGGCTAATTGATTCATTATAAAATGGATTATTTTATATATTTATAATTCAGTCTAACTCTAAAGCTATAGAAGACATAATGGAAATGTTTAATGTATTGGATAGAGAATTTTATATTCTTTAATATTTTATATTATAAATTTTCAAAAAATTATATTTAGAAGATTTTTATTTTTAAACTATTACTTCAGGTTGTCCAATTATTACCAAAATCTAATCAGCTCTTCCCAGCAATGTCAGATTGAGGAAACCGCAGTTAAATATTTTTTAAGTCTTATAGTATTTGAGAAATCGTAGCTCCAACATCCACACACACACACACACACACACACACGCGCGCGCACACACACACACACGCACACACACACACACATACACATACACACACACATACACACACACACAATTAGAGGAATGTGTAAGAAACTATAATCAAATTAAAACTTATTCCAACACTGACAGAGAGATAGATGTTGAAGAACTTAAAGTAATAAAAAGAACAGTGATAAGTGCGGGTAATGATATTAGCATTGATAAGTGGGAGAGAGAGTGGTTAAGCAGCAGTAAAGGGAACATTACAAAACTATTTTTTCCTTGTGTTCGATCAAGACTGAAAACGAAAATACCTTACTCTTCAAAAATAACAACCATATTAAGTGGGCATGGTAATTTAAATAGTTACTTTTACAAATTTAAAATAAAGGATAGTGCGGAGTGTAAATGCAGTGATGAAAACCAAACAGTTGATCACATCATCTACGACTGTGCAACACTACATACCCAACGAACAATTCTCCGAGGCAGTGTCATAAGAAGCAATGGAAGATGGCCCCCTCCACACCATGAACTTATTCAAATATATACCCCATATTTTACGAAGTTTGTAAATTCTATAGAGTTTGATAATTTGGTATAAACCTATGAACAATTTATGT
Organism: Ophonus ardosiacus; assembly: GCA_943142095.1. NCBI lineage: Eukaryota > Metazoa > Arthropoda > Insecta > Coleoptera > Carabidae > Ophonus > Ophonus ardosiacus. The sequence goes on from OW964837.1 coordinate 25,873,496, forward strand.
AAATAATAAGTCACACCATAGATAAGTTGAATTTAATATAATTAGATTTTATTTTCATATACAAATATAAGTATCGTAATACAAACAATGTACTTAAGTAACATAAATAGTATTTAATATAATTATAGGCATGTAATGTATTTGTATGGAGCATGCTTTAATAAAAGATAAAAAAAAAACACACACACACACACACACACACACAGACAGACAGACACACACACACACACACACACACACATACGGATATCATTGTAAAAATGTTATAATTGGATTCTAGAGACCTTAAAACGTGCTTATCCACTAAAATCTGGATATGCGATTTTTAGCATGATTCCAATACCTCTCTTAGCGAGGGGTAAAAAACTTGTATTTTATTCCCTGATGAAGTCAAAATGTGTAACGAAATATTGGAAATTTAAATAACTATGTTTATATGTATACAGGAAGTTTCACAGATAGGGGACACCATGATTATTTTCTTTATTATTAGGAATAGAAGAAAATTATTTAAATAAATGTTGTAGTAGATAGAGATGGAAATTTGCTTATTGAAGAATTTTTTTAAACCAGTGGTTCTAAAACTATAAGATAAAGTAATATACAGTATGTCCACGGATCAAGTTCCAAAGAGGAAAAACTTTTTTATTTTTTATTTTACAAAAAAAATGTATTCTTGATAAAAGTTTTTGGATGTCCCAAAACGGCCAATTCAGTTTTAACATTTTCAAATTTTCTTTTAGTTTCAGATAAAAATCGAAAAATTGGTCGTTTTAGTTGAAAATTATTCCAAGTCCCAAAAAATAAGTTTGCGTTGCCATGGTAATTGTCGTTATTTATTTATTTTTATTAGCTTACAAAAAGTTGAGACTATTTTCAACAATGCTCCCATTTAAAAAATATTATGTTTGTGTTATATCTCGAGAAATATTAAGTTTTGAAAAATATAATTACACCCCGTTATTCTACTTAAAAAACAATATAAAAATTATCTAAACATTTTTTTCTGTATCTTTCCTAATAAGCGAGTTATGAGGTATTTTCAAAATAAGCGAAAAACAAGTTTTAGCCTTTAGTCCAAAAACAAAAGACGATAGAAAATTCCTGTGGTGCCGTATCCCACGATGAAAAATACAAGCACCTTGTGTTGCCGATATCGGCAACTTGACGGTTATTCTATCCCACGGAATGTATGTTTCCTTAAAATCTAGGGAAATACGTTGCTTAAAGTTTCTACCAAATATAGGGACATTTTGATATTTGATCTTTAACATCCCATAAAACTGGGTAACTTTTCATGAGATTGATCAGTTCCACTCCCACATGTTTATTATTTAAAATAGCAGTCTTCAATTATATGTACTTAATATGCGAGCACACGTATTGTTGACAATAAAAGTATGATTTTGACAAGAATGACGCCTGCGTGATCATACGATGCTTCAAACATAAGTTATTTTTGGTCGCTGCATGCTGCATCTGTGATCTAGCGCATGCGCTCAAACGAGTTGCTCCTAGAAAATTGCCGTTATCGAAAAAGTTTAGCTGCATACGTCTAAACTAATTGCAGCTAAAATGTTGCCTAGCACACGGCGTTTTGTCACACATTCGAGCAACTGTTGCCGTTAACTGCAATAAATTGCCGATACGTTGTATCATGGGATACAGGCTTTAAGGAACTCGAATTTGTTCCACCATGTACAGTAAAACCTACTTTTCAACACATATGGGAAAATATTCTAACAAAAGAATGTTGTTGTTATTACTATTAAAGGTAAGGTTGCCAACTGACCTTTTTTGGAAAGGACTGTCCTTTTTTCAGCATATTTTGTCCTTGTCCTTTTCTAAACAAGGAAAGGACGCGATTTGTCCTTTTATAGTAAATTTTGTTGTTAATAATATTTTTCTTGTTATCATAAATATAAAAAAAATAAAATAAATATAAATATATCATCACGGCATATTACCCATTTCTGGGTGTGCCAGTATTTACAACACATGTAGACATCGGTAAGATGACGATATATTTTACCGTGTGGGCGCTTACCAGGCGTCACCTCACGGGCACTCATAGCTGGTGTGGAGAGTGCACCACAGGGGTCACTTTTGTGCCATTTTTAAAATTGGAATTTTTTTTTATCTTTTTTATTTTATTTTTTTTATTTATTTTTTTTTTATTAATTTTTTTTTTATCTGTTATAAATATGAAAATGAAATAATTATTTTACATTTTATGTAATGTAATAAAATAACGAATAACGATAGAATTTTTGAATTGTTGATGTATTGGTACTAATTTTTCTACTAACATTTAGTTTACAGGGTTCTCAAAAAAGGTGGCGGTACTTGTTTTCGTCATAAAAAATTGATTTTAATTTTTTAAGAATTTGTTAAATTTGCTTCTTTGTGAAAAACTATATTATCTAATTTTGCATTAAAACACATTCGACCTTGAAAATTATCAAAAAATCGCCTGCGGCGCATTTTTTTCTCAAATTTTAAATCCTACACGTAATTCAGAAATAGAGTGCCGAAAAAATGTCCTTTTTTGTAATTCTGTAAAGTTGGCAACCCTAATTAAAGGCAATGTAACAAAAAATATTAAATAGTGGAATACTAGAATTTGAATAACATATTCAGTTTTTACAAGTTTAAAATTTATATTTTAAACCTATCAAAAGAAATTTATAAAAATTTCTCACCATTTGTATAGGTTTTATAAATTGTTTGTTGAAAATGTAAACGGGGCATAGTATTATGAATCTGAGCTCGAACAATAAGCAAAAAAATAAACTTGAATACATGTAAATAAACAAATGAACTCACTTGCCCCCTTGTATGGCATTATTGATAGCTCCTGCACCCACTCCAGAAAAAATTCCAGCCCCAATTGCTAGCAAAAATGGAAGGAACCTTTTCTGTCTCAGGTGGGGTCTGTACTCTGCCAGATTTTCTGCTGAATCTTCTTCCTCGTCCCAACTTGCAAAAGCTGGAGCCAGTTGACAGAAGGTGAAGAGGTAGACGGCGAACAGAACCAATGTTGACTTGTTCATCTTGGATGGAGTGTTGAACTTAATAGAAGATTTAACAGACGGAGGTACTTATACTAAGGCGTAAGGATGATAGGTAGCCACAATGATATTTCCCAAAAAATATTATCTTAACACTAACCAGAATATCTGATTATTTTACAAATAGAAGGAAGGAAGTGCGGATGTTACAAACTAAATATAGATTAAGACGGTGACCGCTTGTGGTAATCACTGCTCGAGTAAGTATACTTATAAGTATCTCGATTTGAGTAAATTATTTTAAACTATTTATGGCATCATATTATGAGCAAAAAGTATATCCAATATGTTTATAGTGTTATTAATTCAAACGAAACATTGTCTCCTTCATTCAAACGAATGTTTATAGTTATTAACGTCATTAGGCCGATGTGAGGCAAATAAAGGACGCGACTGAGGTTTATAATAAGTCGAATTCGTTATTTGCATATCGGCCGTGTGGCGTTCAAGATTTTTCGTAATAACAAAATTTAAACATTTAAGAATAATAAAATTCTTCTATATATATCATACTGAACAACTTTTTTGGTTAATTTTTCTAGGAACACCTGATCCTTAATTGTAGGCGACTGTTATAAAAAATAACGGCGCAGACCGTTATTTCTATCTTTTCACTTTTGTTTTTAGTCCTGTTATGCCATAATAACAGTACCCTCTAAGAGGCCTATTCTACTAAAAAAATGTATAACGATATCGTTACTGAATAACGACAAATGCCAAAAACCTATTCTACTAATAATATCGTTACAAATTATCGTTATCAGGATTATAACGATAATATCTAACTTCATGTATATTTTGACAGAATAAATTTTTATGTTTTTCAATTTAAATTTGACATATCGATTCATTGTTTGTTTATTTAATTGAATTTGACAATGGATATAAAGAAAAGGGCTTCGAGGACAACTCAAATTTGAGTTGTCCTCGAAGCCCTTAAGACAGTATGAAATATATGTTGAAGAACTGGAAAATAACAGTTCATTAAGAATTAATAAATTGTCCACTGAAGAATTGGAAGAAATATGGAGAAGATTGACAAGTCATTTAAATTCTGTGGGACCGGGTAAAAGGATCTGATGTATCACGCAGTGTACGATTATATAATCTTACATCCCTATACAAATATATAATTTTTAAATACATAGATAGTGCATCTATATTCTATATTATATATCAATATATTAAACAATATTATCTAAGGGTAGAAAAAAAGAAAAAGTTTCGTTGCAGAATGTATTTGAAAATTATTTATTTATTGTTTACATTCTGCAACGAAAAAACCTTGGATTTTTCTTTTTTCTACCCTTATCAACATGCAAAACAGCCAGAAATCCTTCGTCCACTAAATATTATCTGAATCTAAATTTTTAAATATATTTCTGAAATATAAATAAAATGTCTAATACTAAAAAGTATAATATATTTAATTAGTGTACAGAAGTGAATAAATACTCATCTTTGCAGAATCTCTTGCTCAGCTACAATTAACAAAATATCTTCTTCAGTCATTTTTATTTTTGTTCTTAAAAACTTGTCGTTATTAAACGATATGAAATAACGATATGTAACGATTCGTAACGATAAATAAATTAACAGAATAGGGTTTTGGCAAAAATCGTTATCGTAACGACTTATCGCTTAGTAACGAGTCATAACGATACATATTTTTTTAGTAGAATAGGCCTGTAAGAAATTCGGTGTTAATTTTTACTCATTTTTAACACCCAAGTAATTCTATATAGGTCCACACAGATTTTGGTGTTAGGCAGAACTCTTTTGATGGAGTAAAAAAAAATTAACACAGATGTAGAGTTAAGTTTGAGTAATGATTAACACCTTTTGCAGTGTTATTATTGACTCAACAGAAGGAATAAATCAAACACCATCCACAAAGTAACTTTAGCACTTTTACACAGGAATGTAACACCATTTGGATTCATAATGGTACTCGACATGGAGTAAATGAAACACCATCAACAGAGTGACTTTCACACTCTTACACAGGGATATAACACCAGTTGGATTAGCAATGTTACTCAAAATGGAGTAAATGAAACACCATCTACAGAGTAACTTTTACACTTTTACACATGATAGTAACACCAACTGGATTAGTAATTTTACTCAAAATGGAGTAAATTAAACACCACCAACAGAGTAATTTTAACACTTTTACACAAGAATGTAACACCAATTCGATGAATAATTTTACACAAAATGGAGTAAATTAATCATAAACAATAGAGTAATTTTACAACAACATAATTGTCACTTGTATCATCGTTTGCGGTGTGAATTTCGTATGGCATTTTGTGTTTAATATCATCTATACATATAACAGAATATTGTTTTAAATCGTTAACACAATAAGCGTGGTACATGTCATTATAATGTAAAGTAGAAAATAATGAGCATACAAAAAAATATTTATCATTATTGCCTAAGTGAATTATAGTAAATTTACAGTTAAATGTAATTTTGTCTACCATTTTTAAAATTACATTACATAAATCCCATAAAAATTTTGATACATACTTTAAATAAATTTACATATTAATAATATACATAATCTTTTTAAAACATAATTTAGTAAAAGTACATATTTTTCATTATATTTTAAATAAATTTCACGTAGTAATAGATTATGTTTATGTTTTATATTCCCCGGGCCTAGAGCCTAATTTTCTACTCTGCCCAAGTCCAATCCCGCTAAGCCTACCTAAAATCATGTAAATTCTATAATATTAGTAATTAACTCTAAATTTATAATAAATAACATACAGTATTTTAAATTTACTGTAATAAATTTAGAATTTACTCCTATTTCATGTAAAAATATATACTATAATAAAAACATTGAGTTTTTACATAGTACTTATAAAATTTGACAAAATTGTTATACAAATATAAATATATCATTGTAAAAACACAAATATTGGTAGTAATTACCTCTAAACTTGTAATAAATACAAATAGTATTTTAAATTTACTATAATAAATTTAGAATTTGTCCATACATCCTGTAAAAATAGAAACTAAAATAAAAAGAATTGTGTTTTTACATAGTTCTTATAAAAATTGACAAAATTGTTATAGAAATATTTACATTTCACTGTAAAATTTCATATATTTATTGTAATATGAATATTACATAGTAGTTCTAGTAATTTTTTTATATTTGTAAGGGTGAATTAGCAAATTTATAGAATTATTTGCTATGTAAATGTAAGTCTACATAGTTTATGTAAAATTTGTTATTGCATACATATTATAGTAAAAAATTACTATAACTTTTCGATAAAATCGCTATTATTTTTTACAGTGTAAATTATTAATACAAATAATTTTGTTTGGTCTAGTTATAATTTTTATATTAACATCATTTTGAATCCAATGATTAGTCATATACTCCTGATGTTTTTGACATAAACTTTTACATATATTTTTAAAATTACAATTTTTTCTAGCAGTATTAATAAAATATGAATGTTTAGCTTCGAACCGCATCGTCCAAAGTTGTACTAGAGGACCCATTGTACGTAATATACGAGGGTAATGAATTACAAAATGATGTTTAGGTAATAATACATTTTTCAATTCAGATTTGTATAAAGTGTGATGATCGATTATCAAATATTTTAATTAATACGTCATTCCAATTGTTAGGATATCTGCAAAAATTATATCCATGCAATCCAGTAATCGTAAAATTACTTGGAATTTATTTTTTTGTTCTTGAGTACTGATGAGATTGCCTAGAATTAGAGGAAGGTATCTTATTAAACACCATGCTTGAGCAGCACGTTGGCCTATCGAAACGCCTGATTTCTCTAAATTAATTGAACTTGGTTTCAGTGGCGGCTATTCGGGTGAAGAAAGTGAAGAGCAACTTCACCTGTTATTTCAGGAAACAAAATATTTTTTTAAAAAATTAATTTCACATTATTTTTTTTATTTTGTATTATAAAGCCTGAAATAAACATTAATATAATTTAGAAATCAAATTATCTACTAAAAATTATATAAACTGATCGTCCGCAACCCGCATTACATGAAGAGTAATGGGGTATTCCACCATAACAACAAAATTAAGAAAATTTCAATTTAACATAAAGTATGGCTCAATAAATAATAGTTAAAACAATGAAAACATTTTTTAAATAATTACTTTACGAGATATTTCACATTTGCTAAAAGGGAAAATTGACGTCATACAATTGTTATCCTTCTCTCGCAGCGTACTTAGAGCAGTGTGTGTGAGAAAGACAAGTATAGAGGAAATGTGACGTTACACTGATTTTTCGAAAATAAAATACTATGAAACTAGGAACAATTAAGATTTTTTAATACTATGAATTGCTTCAAAACTGAATGAAGTTTTATTTAAAATAATAAAAAAAATTGAGTGGAATACCCCATTGTTGTTACAATATTAAACATTAAGTTATTTAAATTAATACGTTTCAATTAGACACATTGTCTATCAAAACTTGTTTGTCAATGGGGCACTTGCACGTGACGTTTCAACAGTTTTCATATGGAAAAAGTGATTAGAGTTTGCGAAGGTGAGTGTAGAAGCAGTGATTTCCGTAAAAAATATTTGAGGATATTATTATTATTTAGTAACTTCAAGGTTATTAAATGAAAACTAATCAAATCGTAGTTATTTGTGTATACTATAATTGCATACAAAATAATTTAAACATAATGGGATGGGAACATCTTGTTGGAATTTATATATATATATATATAATTTTCTTTACTAATGTGTACAAAAAAACATGAAATAGCTATTTGTGTATTAAGAGCGCAAAATGCGACATTGTCGATTGAGAGATCGTTGCCGCGCGACGAAGGAGCGCGGCATTCTCTCGAAATCGACAATGTCCATTTGCGCTCGAAACACACACAAGATTTCTTCTACAGTCGCCACAACGGGGTCCTCCACCATAACAAAAAATAATAAAATGTACACTTCATACTTACAGTACTGCTCAATAAATAACGATTGACTAATACAAAAGATACGGTTTAAACTTAAAAAGGCTTTTAAATGATTATATGGTTACACTAGCCATCTATTCCATAAAAAAAAAAAAAAACAAAATTAGAGCGTGGAAGCAAGGATTTGTGATGATTTGATGAGTTTTTGTAGCAAAATGTGTGGTTAGATGTCACGCCTATCACACTGAAAAAATTAACAAATATTTCAAGGAATTTGTGATTATATAGACATGTATGTGCATTGACTGACTTCTCGCAATTATTTAAGTAACGAAATAACTAATAACTTTATTGTAATCAAAATAAATAGTTAACTAGAGATCAAATGTCAATACGACTCGCAACTATCCTACCGCCATCTGTGTACAATCATTCCTATTACTAAACATAACTGTTCACACAATGGGGGCTGTCAGGCAAAGCTATCGCAGATGGCAGCACTCCAGTAAAAGCGATTTTAATGATTTAAAGCGGGGAAAATAATGGCGGTTATTACGAACATTTTTATGCAAAAATAATCAGATAAAAATACATAAGAAACATTGTATTCAATTTAACAATAATTTTGCAATACTTTTATTGCAATCGTAAATCCTTAACAATAAAATCAGATTGTCAAAATTTGACAGTGACAGTAGTGAGTCATCTGACAATATTTTCAGTTTGCATTCTCTGTGGGTAAATACACATTATGGAAAATAATTATAATTTATGGTTCATTAATAATTTCAAAGAGGAATTAAGGTTATACTTCTTATGAGCGCTGCTGGTTGTCAGATTTGATACCAGAATGTGCAATTGTAGACAAATTTTGTACTACCGCTTACTTGCTCACATGCACATTTCATTGCTGAATCGCAGAGAGCTATTGCTGGAGTGGCGCCATTAGTTCATCAAAATCCCACTGACAGCTCTCATAGTTATTTTCCATTCTTCTTAAGTTTTTATTCAATCTAATCTAAGCATTTTATACTTTCGTTTTTGTAAATGAATGCCCTATTTCATTTTCACAGCAGCGTGGCATTTTGTTAGGTTATGTTAAATACTGACAGAACATATGTCAAATTGACTTGTGAACGTGATAAATGTGTAACTACAGTGCCATTAGTTCCTAACTAAACATTTTCATTAAGAATGTAGACAAGTGACATTTCTCAACATTGTATACTTAGAAATTTGGACAGCGAGCGTTTTTTCTACTTTGTCGCGCATGAGCGGCAAATTGATATTTTGCGTTGACAAAAGAGAGCGCAAATGGCTACTTTCTATAGTGACTGTAGAAAAAAATATTTTTTAAATGACAAAATCACAGAATTTGAATGATTTATTTTTTTACCCAAGTAACACAAATGACCTAAAATCGACGTCTGAAATTTCGTCATATAGACGTCCTGACCACGTCTCAGCGTGGAGCTGTGCGACGTCATTTTTATACGTTGTTTCGACGTCATTTTTAGACGTTGTTTCGACGTCATTTTAAGACGTTGTGTCGACGTCATTTTTAGACGTTGTTTTCTCGTCATTTTAAGACGTTGTTTCGACGTCATTTCAAGACGTTGTTTAGACGTCATTTTAAGACGTTGTTTCGACGTCATTTTTATGATATAAACATAAATGATGGTCGGGAAAAATTACTACGAAAAATAAATAATTTAATTCTAGTTTTATTTATACTCTATAATATAAAACATTAATTAGGAAATATTAAATAAAGTAAAACAATAAACCTACAATAAAATATTAAATATAAAAAGTATTTTTGAAAAAGATAAATATTCACGAAAAATAAAAATAATTAAATAATGCATTTTGTTATATCTATAAAACAATAAATTATTTTTGTAATTATTCGCCCATTGTCGTGCATAGTTCACAGTTAGCCATTCCTTGTTTATATTCCTCATAGTGCCACTAGCTTTCATATCTTGCCATAGCTATAAAAAAAATAAATGTAATATGTAATATAACCACAATTTGATCTACTTACAATACCTGTACTAAATTTTATTTTCAATATTCTCCCATGGTAATTACAAAGTATTCTAATATATTTTTCACTTGACTGCAGCGCAGCCATTATAGCTTCTATAAACGTCTGTGACATGTCAGAGGGTGCGTCTATACAACATACATATTTCCCTTAACTGTCAAAAATTTTCATGGCTATCTTAAGTTTTGAAAATTTATATTTGCGGTATTATACGTCATGTAAAATTTTACCTCTTTTGAGTACTGTAATGGAAAATTTCATCATGGATACACAATCCGACTTTTTTTATTGTTTTTATTTTTTAATATAATTGTCAAAATGTCATAAAATTGAGAATTTATGAATAATTTTTAAATAATTTAAGTGATTCCGGGAAAATATTATAATTCATTTATTATTAGGTTGAAGCTAAATAATATTTCATAAAAAGAAAGGAAATTATTATACACATGTAGTGTTGTCTGAAAGGCGTGGAACGAAAAACATCGGAAAATAGGGCGGAAAATTCAAAAGTCATATATTACATTTTCGTTTTGCGGAAAATGGATGGTAGTAATAGTTTTTAGTACATTAAACAATTGGTTTTTCTCAGTATTTATATTTACTGTATGCCGATAAATTAAATGACAAAAACCCTTCATTCCAAGTGAATTGAAACATGCACATACTATACCTACTAAATGTTAGTTATATTCTTAATTAATATATTTCTTTTTTCCTTATAGAAATTTTGCCTTTAAAATCGGTTGTGCACAAAAAGAGTAATGAGAACAATAATATATTGTACGATATAAGAAAATGGGCAGTTGAAGAAAATATTACTCAATCTTCAGTAAATAAATTATTATTTATTCTTAGATATCACAACAACATTCCAAAGGATGCTAGATCACTACTGAAGACCTCAAGATCTACCAGAGTTACAAAATGTATATTTCCCTTATATATTATGTTTTAAATGAATAAAGTATAAATATTACCACGGCTTATTACCCATTTCTGGGTGTGCCAAATTTACTTCTATTCGTAGTTTTAGGTGATGGCGATACATAAATAAGAATATATATTATACATATGTATAAAATAAGTTTTATATTATATTTATTCGAATTTTAAAAACAATTATAGTAAACAATATATTGTTTTATATTTTTAATAGTATTATAAATAAAGTAAAAATAAACGAAATGTATGTCTTTATAAAGACATCAAATTACACGTCTGAAAAAGGTTTAAATAGACTTAATTACGACCAAATAAAGTCGTCACATGGCCCACAAATCTGACGTCTAAAAAGTCCTATTTCAGACCAAAAACAGACGTGACAGTGACGTCGTATAGACGTCTGATTAGACGTCTAAATAGACCTATTTTTGACCAAAAAACAACGTCACAGTGACGTCGCATAGACGTCTAAATAGACCAATTTTTGACCAAAAATCAACGTCACGGTGACGTCGTATAGACGTCTGATTTGACGTCTAAATAGACCTATTTTCGACCAAAAGTCAACGTCACAGTGACGTCGCATAGACGTCTAATTAGACGGCCGTATATGACGTAAACTCGACCTAAAATCGACGTCACTTTTTGGTCGACCGTTGGTCAGTGTTACTTGGGTAGTAAATAGAAACAGAAAAAATACATATTTGCGTCTGTGATGTTTCTTACGAAGGTTTAAAAATTGATTTCATATAGATTTTTGGAAGGAATTTTTCAATCCTTGTCGAAAAAAATGTTAATGTATAAGGATCCACATTATTCATCTAGTTAAATTTATCGATTTAATGTACTTTGGCTTTCAAAGACACTCAATAAACTCATCCGTAATAAAAATACATATTATGATAAGAAAAATGAACCCGAAGATAAATAATATATATTTCAAATTTAATTTTCTGCCTAAATAAAAATATCTGATGTGGACACCACATGACTTCCTTGTACGCCTGTCGCCTGTAACACTACATATTTTGTTAATAATTAAAATATGTATAATAACAGACCCAATCATAAAATTGCACGTATTTGACATAATTTGACATTGACATTAAATTCTTTATTTTTTTGTTATTTCTTGTCCTAATTCATAGCAAACTTAATTACAGAAACCAAAAAGTACATAATGTTTAAATTTACATATCTCGCTTATACAAAGAACTAATTTAATCATACTTGAAGTTTTTGACGCAAAATTCTCTAATACTTTTATTTCAAGCATTTATTGTCAAATTCAAAATAACCATTTTTTTCAAGAAAAACTGATAATAGCTTCAAGTAAAGTATCACTTCCGGTTAGACTATTTTAACCAAAATCTATTATGTTATTTCCATTGATATAAAAGTATTATATACCAAATTTGAAAAGTTTTGGATTATATTTTAATATAGTTTTCCATTAAAATCTATTATAGGTTTCAAGTAAAGTACCACTTCCTAGTATACCATTTTAACTAAAATCTATTATGTTATTCCCATTGATATAAAAGTATTATATACCAAATTTGAAAAGTTTTGGATTATATTTTAATGTAGTTATTCATTAAAATCTACTATAGGCTTCAAGTAAAGTACCACTTCCGGGTAGACCATTTTTACTAAAATCTATTATGTTATTCCCATTGATATAAAAGTCGTATATACCAAATTTGAAAAGTTTTGGATTATATTTTAATATAGTTTTCCATTAAAATCTATTATGGGCTTCAAGTAAAGTACCACTTCCGAAAGTTATGCAATGACCAAAAAGGGAGATGCACAACTAGATGTTATAACAGTCCTAAATACAAAATTTTAACTTTCTACGACTTCCCCTTTTTCAGTTATGCGAGATACGTACGTACGTACAGACGTCACGACGAAATTAGTCAAAATGGATTCAGGGATGCTCAAAATGGATATTTCCGTTGAAATCTGGAAACCGAATTTTTTCGCGATTACAATACTTCCTTTACTTCGTACAAGGAAGTAAAAAAATGTATTAGTTCAATTTATATTAATTTTAATATTTATATTTCCACTTAAAAATATACACAAAAAATACTTATACAAACTCAAATAAATGTAATGCAACCTAATGCTACAAGCTACTAATTTCAACTTAATAGTTTTAAAATTATATTTATAAATAAGGCTGCTTTGTTTTACTAGTATAATTCATATATATCTCTTTGATTTCGGCTAGTTATATTTTAAAATAGAAGTTATAAATTTACAAAAAACTGAAATTCTTGCACAGAAAACACATTCGCTGCACAAGACCCAATGTTAAATGGAAGCTTGGTTGTCCAGAATCAGCCGTTCATCCGCCATGTTGTGACGAAAGGCCTCTGCAATAATTTAATTTTATGTAAAGCAAATTGGCACTTCTACCATCAGGTAAAATAAAAAAAACTGTTATCAGCACAAAACCTTCCGTCAATTCGATGTATTTTGTACAAATCCCATACCAAAAGTTCCTTGAAGAAGATTTATCCTGTAAAATTGTTACACGAACACACTATTCTTTACAAATTTCATACCAAAAGTTCCTTTGAAAAAATTCCATAAATCCAATAAAACATGTAAAAACAGTTTTACATGTAACTTTTAATTCCGTAAAATTTTTCACTTTACACTTTTTCCCGTAAAATGAACAGGAAAGCAGGACATTGTATAAAATTAGAATCCCATGTTAAATCCCTATTATTAATAATAATAATAATAATAATAATAATCTTTATTACCATTTAAGTAATAGGCGAGGTTCAGCCCAGGGCTGTTCTTCCACCTAACCCGATACAGTACAAAAATATATGACAATATAATAGAATCATCAAACGCTAGACACAATTTAACATATATTAAAAATATTACAATTACATTCAAAAATAGTTCACAAAAGAAAAAAACAAATATGGAAAAGAAATAGACAGGCGGTCTTAATATAATTTTTTCAATTTGAATTTGAAAGCAGTTAACGGTAAAGACTTCAGGGATTCAGAAATATTGTTATACAAAGTAGGCGCGAGATAGGAAAATGATGCTCTAGATTTTGACTTTCGAAAGGAAGGAACAATATACCGTGAGTATTTTTTAACGTGAAACATTGGGTTTGTCATATCCATAGTTACGATTCGACATTTGATTGACAGCAATGTAATTGCGTGTCCCATTTAAAATGAAACATAGGGAACGAATTTGACATTTGATAAGACGTCAGTAGATGTTAATTTTGTTTAAATAATTATACCTGCTTTCCAAATTAAATATAGTGTACCTTGTGCTCGAGTGATTTTCTAACTTGGCCAAATTTCTTACAATATTTAAATATAATACTCTATAAAATTCATTCCCTATGTTTTCAATGAGACAGGCAAATATATTACTGTCAATCAAATGTCAAGTCGTAACTTATAGGAAAATTCAGCGGTTATCTGTCATATTGACAAGACGTCATTAGAGGTTAATTTTGTTTGAATAATTATACCTTTTTTCTAAAAATTAAATTTAGTTGCAAAAAAAATATTGTGCCCGAAATATGTTTAGTGCTCTCGAGTGGTTTTCTGACTTAGCTAAATTTCTGACTTAGCTAACATATGTCAAATTCGTTCCCTATGTTTCATTTTAAATGGGACACGCAAATACATTGCTGTCAATCAAATGTCAAATCGTAACCACACTGAAAGAAATTTTTACTTTATTTTCAAAATAGTATGTTTTCATTTCTAAAATCTGCAAAAATGAAAAGTTTTGCTATAGTTTTAAAAAAATTGCAGGTAAAATTAAAAACTTTCGGCAACATGTACTTTTGAAAAAAGATTTTAATTCAAAAAATTGGATAATTTCAAATTAAAATCTTTTTGCAATCATTTCTAATGTAAGTGATATTCACTTTTAAATTTATTCTTTTAAACTGAAAGTTTACTTTCAATACACGTACTTAAAATAAATAATATTTTCATTAGTTTGAAAGTCATATACAATTATTTTAAAATATTTTACGTCGCTGTTTTTATTTTAATTATTTTACTTTTGAATCAAAAAATCAATATTTTGAATTAAAAATTACGGCATTTGAAACGAATAAAAAATATTACATTTAAAAGCATTATTTTTGGTGTCAAAACATTTTACTTTTGTGCCAACATTTTTAATTTCAAATCAATATAAAATAATTAATGATATAATACATTTAATTTAACAGTAATTACTTTCGTTTGAAAGATCAAAAACAGAAGTAATTTCAAAACAAATAAAAATTTTGTTGGATCAAAGTTGAATGCAAAATATTTTGATTTTACCTGCATTTTTTTCATAATTAAAGCAAAAAATTTTTCAGTGCATGGACATGACAAACCCAATGTTTCACGTTGAAAAATACTCACGGTATAAGTTCTTCATATGGAGAGTGTAATTGTATTCTCTTGGTATTAATTTGTCAAAGAGATAATTAGGAGTTCTAGTTAACCTTACATTGTCCACCTCTAACCGCCACTGGCTGTTTTATTTCTACATAGAAACTATAATTCACTATGTTTGTGATTTATTTCTGGGTCTAATTATGAAAGTGTAGCAAAAAAATCTAATGTGAGCAACACAATACCTCTCGCTTTTTAATTTTTATTTATTTAAATACATTTGCTAATGCTGTAAACTATACCTTTGCATATAACTATTGCTTTATTATTATTTTCTTTTTAAAATAATGTCATCATTATTAATTTGAAGTGATTAGTTTTTACACATATATGAAATATAAATTGTGTAACAAAGTAATTGTGTTTATCAAAGACTCTGGGATTTATAAAAAATATTATTTTTTAAATTTACTTGTAAAATATATAGAAAAAGTATTAATGCGTATTGCAGAAAATTCCATAATCTTTAATTTTTATAATGACATAAAACACGAAAAAATGGCATTTAAAGAAAAACAATTGATCTTTAAGTAAAGTAGTATTTCCGGTTTTCCGATTTACACCAAAATCTAATGGTTTCTTTTCATTACGAGTAGAATAGGGTCGAAATACAAGGTTTCAGAATTTTCTGAATGATGGTATTTGAGTTAGTGTTGCCAATATATATATATATATATATATATATATATATATATATATATATATATATATATATATATATACAGTGTGTCCCATTTAGAGGTGCCACCATTGGGATCTCGAGAACTATAAGAGATACGATGTCGGTTAAATGGAACTTTTTATACGCCTTTGGGAGATCATCTCAGATATGCTGTTTGTTTCCAAAAATTCTTATAGGGCACTAGATAATGTCAAAAAACTGAATATTGTTGATTTTTTCTTTTTCAAATAACTTCTAAACTATTAGTAATTAAGAAAAACGTTTCAAATATAAAAGATATATATTTTTATTATCTAACCAGTGACGCATGAAATAAATTTTTATATCCGTAAATTTTCGAGATATAACACAAACTTATATATTTTTAAATGGATGGATAAATGATGTAAGGGTTATTATATTTTATATTTGTTTTGCTCGTAAAATTTAATTTTTCTCTTTATTTTCCTGAACTTTCTGATTATTTCCCAAAAAAACATTATTATTTTTATTAATATATTGTATTTGATCGAAATAATTTGTTTTATGCCTTTATTACTTAATATTTTCATTCTAGACTCATAATTACAAATTACACTAATGTGCCAAGGGCGACCAGATACAAAATATGTATTATAAAAATTAGTTTGATACGAGTTTTGAGCAAAATTTTCTAACGAAATAAATTATTTAAATACAAGGAGTATTTCTAAATAGAAATCTACCAATATTTTCAAAATAATTATAAATTTAACACAAAATAAGGAAAAAATAATAAATTTGAAGGCAAAACAAATATAAAACATAATAACACTTACATCGTTAAAAAGAGAAAAAAATAATTATTTGTTTGAGACTAAAATCAGATATGGGTTCTATTTAAAAAAAAATATAAGTTTGCGTTATATCTCGAAAATTTACGGATATAAAAATTTATTACGTACGCCACTGGTTAGTTAATAAAAATATCTATCTTTTGTATTTGAAACGTTTTTCTCAATTACTAATAGTTTAGAAGTTATTTGAAAAAGAAAAAATCAACAATATTCAGTTTTTCGTCATTATCTAGTGCCCTATGAGAATTTTTGGAAAAACAAAAGCACATCTGAGATGGCCTCCCAAAGGCGCACAAAAAGTTCCATTTAACCGACATCGTATCTCTTATAGTTCTCGAGATCCCAATGGTGGCACCTCTAAATGGGACACACAGTATTGAAGCAGAATTCTGGCTAAATTGTACAATTTCCGGTAGAATCAAGTTTAGTTAAATCATCTTATTTTAGCCTCAGGAATCTGTGGTTAAGCCATGTCCCCCTATTTAAGCGACAGCCTGTATTTAATATTATTTTTTTCTAAAAGACAAAAAAACCATTACGAATTAAAATAAATTAATGCAACCTAATATTATAAGATACATATGCCAACTTAATATTTTTCAAAATTTAACTATAAATACTTATTTGTTAAGAGCCGCCTTGGTGGCCGAGGCAGCATATCTTTGGCAGCGTTCAAAGCGACCTTCACCGCTCGGACCCTGAGATCGTGGATTCGATTCCCACGAGAGGCTTGGATGTTTGTGTGTGTTTAATACTTTATAATATACAGTGTGATAATTAAAAACCTGGCCATATGCGTTTAACATGGGAAAACAGTTTTTCTTTGAGCAAAAGTCTCTAATTAATTTTAGACAAAAATGTTTCAAATAAAAGTTGTAGATAATTATATTCTACGTCTAAATCACTACACAAATTTAATTTTGCACGTTTGGTAACTTGTAAAGTCTAATTTAAAATTGTACAAATATTACTCTTTTGTAGCGAATACCCATGAAATTGAAACAAAATTTAAAAGAAATTCATATCGCTTGAACTGTCAAAATTTTAATTTTATAAGTTGCAAAATGTCAAAAATAATAATAAAAGTTATGTAAGTGTAAGATTTTAAAAATAAAACTTGTGTAGTGATTTAGGTGCAGAATTGAATTATCCGCAACTTTTAATGGGGAAGTTTAACATGGTAAAAATTCTACATAACATAGACATCATCGTGAAAATATTAAAATTGGATTCTAGGGACCTTAGAACGTGGTCATTTACTAAAATCTCGATATGCGATTTTTAGCAAGATCCCTATACCTCCCTTACCAAGGGTAGCGAGAAGTAAAAAAAAAGTTTTTGAATTTTGTAAATGTTTTATTTCTCTGGCCACAACCGTAAATATTTATCTTAACGCTAACCAGAATATCTGATTATTTTACAAATAGAAGGAAGGAAGGAAGTGCGGATGTAACTAATAAATAGATTAAGAACGTAACCGCTTGTGGTAATCACTGCTCGAGTAAGTATACTTATAAGTATCTCGATTTAAATAAATTATTTTAAACTATTTATAGCATTATATTTCCACATGTTTAAATAAATATTATAAAAAAATGACTTCAATTCTTAACAAATAAGTAATAATAATAATATCGGCTTGCAACTATATTCAGTTATAGCCCTAACATATTACTATCATTTTACAATTTTTGCATTACATCATATACATACAGTATGTTAATTAAAAATCTTTTTACATGGAAAAACAGTTTTTCTTTGCGCAAAAGTCCCCAATTAATTTTAGACTAAAATGTTTCAAATAAATGTAGTAGATAATTATATTCTATATTCATGGAATTGAAACAAAGTTACAAAGAAATGCGTATCATTTGAACTGTCAGAAATTCGGTTTTCAATGGGGAAGTTTAGCGATTTTTTTTTTATTTTTTTATTCCTTGGAAAATGACTTGAAAAATGATGTAACATGTTTTATTTTTTTCAAAAATGCCCAGATTTTCCGGAGAAGCCGATTTTAAGCTGTGATGACGTCGGTAGAGGCTTGGCGCAACGTATGTCGACTTATACACTGACGCACGCGGTTACGGTCACCAGTGAAGCGCTTTTACACTTTGTTACGACCTACATTCAAGTGGTTCGATTTCACCGTTCTGTCTGAGTTTGCGCATAACTGACTTGTGACGTACTTAAAGTTTACCCAAAAAATATTAATTATAAATAAATGGAGCAATAATTTTAATTTTTAATTTCAATTTCAGCAGTCATTTGTGTTATATTTGTGAGAAAATAGTATGTTATGTAGAATTTTTACCATGCTAAACTTCCCCTTTAAAAGCTGCAGATAATTCAATTCTGCACCTAAATCACTACACAAGTTTTATTTTTAAAATCTTACACTTAAATAACTTTTATTATTATTTTTGACATTTTGCAACTTATAAAATTAAAATTTTGACAGTTCAAACGATATGAATTTATTTTTAATTTTGTTTCAATTTCATGGGTATTCGCTACAAATGAGCAATATTTATACAATTTTAAATTAGACTTTACAAGTTACCAAACGTGCAAAATTAAATCTGTGTAGTGATTTAGACGTAGAATATAATTATCTACAACTTTTATTTGAAACATTTTTGTCTAAAATTAATTGGTGACTTTTGCTCAAAGAAAAACTGTTTTCCCATGTTAAACGCATATGGCCAGGTTTTTAATTATCACACTGTATATTATAAAGTATTAAACACACACAAACATCCAAGCCTCTCGTGGGAATCGAACCCACGACCTCAGGGTTCGAGCGGTGAAGGTCGCTTTGAGCGCTTAACAAATAAGTATTTATAGTTAAATTTTGAAAAATATTAAGTTGGCATATGTATCTTATAATATTAGGTTGCATTAATTTATTTTAATCTGTCTCTCAAATAGGGGGACATGGCTTAACCACAGATTCCTGAGGCTAAAATAAGATGATTTAACTAAACTTGATTCTACCGGAAAGTGTACCATTTAGCCAGGATTCTGCTTCAAAGTTCTTCGAAAAAAAATTAATTTTGCTTATAATAACAGAACGCTTTATTCGATTTGGATGAAATTTGGTATGACAGTTTATATGGTTATAAGTCATCTTTTAAGGTGATACTTGTGGTTATTAGTGAACCAGTAATGTAAGAAACTTAGGTGTCCCAACATTGATTAGACCGTAACTTTTTAATGGCTACGCCGATAACGTGAAATTATTTTTTTTTCAGAAAGATACGTTCAATAGTAAACTTTTGTCTCTCGGTGTAATTTGTGATAACGGTTTACACAGAATATAATAAAACATGAGTGACTGCAACGTGAATTTTTTTAAATAAATTTAATCTACTAAAAAACCTTTTTCGAAAACTTTATTTAAACCAGGGCATCGAACCCGCCAAAAACTGGGTTCGGTTTAGGTCCAGGTTAATTTGTTTTTTGAAAGATGGGTTCGGGTGCGATTCTGGTTCAAGCATTAATAAACTTTGCGGTTTTGTTCGCGGTTCAGATTCGAAATAATGTAAAATGAGAGCCGAAATTTATGCAAAACGCAACAAGAAACGAACACAATTTTCACGAAAAGTCAGCCCAGACAGCAACGCAGACGCCTAAGACGTCGATTATCGGCTGTATTTACTTTTCGAACTAAAAATTAACCTGAACCGGAGTTGAACCCCGAACCTGAATTTTAATACTCGGTTCGGTTTCGATTCAGGTTCAATTAAAAATATATTTGAGGTTCGGTTCTCGGTTTGGGTTCTCTAAAATGTTACGGTTTGGTTCCGGTTTTGGTTCGGTTCAGGTTCGGGTTCGATGCCCTGATTTAAACAAAATATTTCAAATTTGTTCTTGGGAAAGATTCTATATATCCGATAAAATTATAACCCGAATATAAACTATGTAAACTGCACTTTACATAGACATCTGTCACTTAGAATTATTTGAGTATATATGCAGTGTCCATGGTTATTACATAGCTGGCTGATTTATGAAGGTTAAGCCTCATTTCCACCGAATGTTTTTTTTGCTTAATGCATAATGATTAGTGCATAAGACTTAATGCATTATGACAATTTACCATTTCCAGCTATTTTGTTGTCTAGCGGACTGCAATTGCAGCAGCAATTCTTCTTTTTTTAAATATGTGATATACATAATTTTCTGTATCTATATCCCTACCGAAAAATAAAAAAAATAATTATTATAAAATAGATTGACAGTTGACAGTTCAGGTTAGAAGTTTGCAATCTTTTGTTCTTACGAATTGCTCTTAAATCTTAAGTATTAATTATAGCTCTCACGCATTAGGACAATTGGTGGAAATGAAGATTTAATCTTTATAATTATTTATCTCTATATATTGAATATGAAGGAAAATGTATAATCAAACCGTATAGATCTAAAACACATTCTTTCATTTTTATAATCAGAAAATCTAATAAAGAATCAAAAGTAGAAAATTTAAGGCATTTAAAAGTAACAGTTATATACGGCGGTGAGAGCATTATGTTTTGGGGGTATATTTAGGTAGCGGGAGTACGAAAATTATAGTAATTGTTGTACCAATTATGGATAGCAAATAGGGTTAACAGACAATTTTAATTTCATGCATGAGAACAATACGACAAATAATAGGGTAGTTGCGCATTTTCCAATTTATTTTTTTTTTCTGAAAGAATTGTTCAAGTTATTCACTTTAATAAATATTTTATGTCTGACAACTGTATATTTTTCAAAATATAATTTTTTTAAAAAAAAAATCTTATTTCTAATTTTCCCGTGGTGACGTGTTTTATTAATACCAATCACAGTCTTTCTTGTCCTAGCGGTACACTCTCGGTTGTACACTCTGTACACAATACTACCATTTTTATTTGAAACGATTTATATGATTGAGAGAAGCACTATTTCAAAAGAAATTATTCATTTTCACTCAAATTCATTAGATTCATTACCTTGTTTTAAATCTGCTGATATAGAAAAGAAAAATAAAATATGATTTTAACACGAAAAACATAGGTTATGTCACTAAAAATGACATGTACATTCACTGAAGTGTGCAGCCACCTGGTGGCAAAATTATGAAGTTGTCTATATAAGAATTAAATATCTTGAAAATATCTGGTATTCAAGTAAATAATTATAAAATATACGTACTATTAAATAATACTTTTGTATCTGTTATTTTTCTTTTAGAATTATACTGTAAATATGTGTATGATACAATTAAATATAATTCAACATTTTCGCTTTGTCGTGGTATTCTAACAAGCTTGTATGAGTCATACAGACTTGGTCGAACTATATAATTATTAAAAGTCTACGTCACAAGAATTCTACCGCGAACTTTATTTATGGAAATTATGAATGAAAAGTTTTATATTTTCTAATACTTTTTACATTAATATGTTTAGAATTAGTTTATATTTCATAATTAATAGGAAAAAATAACATTTATTTTTTTCGCAACTACCCTATTCACATCTGCTAAGAAAATGGATATGCTATAATACCGAAAATAAGCTTAATCATCCCCTACAGTCTCCGGACTTTAACCAAATTGAGAAATAAGAATATAAACCAAAAAATAATTTAACAATAAATTTCAAGAAAAATGGCAGAATACCACGCCATCGGTGACCAAAAATTTAATAGATTCGATTCATTGGGGTGTCGCTTCGTTACCCATCGAAAAACCAAAAGAGACCCATTGAAATATCATACGAGGTGTGCCAATTAAATAACGAGATTTATTTTTTCCGGCTTCCCTGTGAATTTCGCAACATTGCCGGCTATGTCATATGAATTTGTCATCTTCCCTCCATCCACTGTTAAAATTTCAAGATAATTAGACAAACCGTTCGGCAGTAGCCTTTGATTGAAGTTAACTACTTTCTTGTTCTCCGCCGGAATTATGTTAGTGACAATATAAAATTCTGTGTGAAACTTAAAAAATCCGCTACAGAAATGTACGAATTGGTGAAGAATGTTTATGGTGACGACGGTCTATCTAGTACTCAAGTTTTTGAGCAGTTTAGAAGATTTAAAGAATGAAGAAAAGAGATCAGAGACGATTAGCGCCTCGGCCGCGCACTGACATTGTTTTTTTCGAAATGCGAGTGAATGTTCACATGAACTGGGTGCCTGAGGGGCATTTCGTTAACCAAGCATATTACAAGAAGGTTTTGATAATTCTTCATGCACGGGTGAGAAGAAAAAGGGCTGATATTTGATGGATTCTCCATGAAGACAACGCGCCGGAACAAAACGCCCTGTCCGGCAAGACATTTTTAACGAAATACAAAATCACCGTGTTGGTACAGCAACTGTACTCACTTGACCTAGTGCCATGTGACTTGCTTTTATTCCCAAATTGTAATTCTGCGTTAAAAGGCACCGAATTCGGGGCCGAGATGTAGCTATAGAAAAGCGGCAGAGCTTATGTATGAACAACCTAACAAAAAAAGGCTGCAGGCATTGCTTCCAACAATGGAATATTCGCATCGGGCGGTGTAAGGTTCGGGGAGGAGAGTACATTGAAGCTGGCAATATTTTTTTTGTGTTATATTATACATTGACAATGATCAATCTTTATTATTTAATTGCCACATCTCGTATTTCTTTATAAAACATAAATAAGTTTATTTTTTAAATGTTTTGGAGACGGAGACTTTTTACCTCTCGCTAAGAGAGGTATTGGATTCATGCTAAAATTCGCATATCCAGATTTCAATGAATAAGCACGATTTAAGGTCCCTAGAATCCGATTATAACATTTTTAAAATGATGTCTGTGTGTGTGTGTGTGTGTGTGTGTGTGTGTGTGTGTGTGTGTGTGTGTGTGTGTGTGTGTGTGTGTGGATGTGTGTATGTGTGTAAGTGTGTGTGTATGTCTGGATGTTGTAGACACGATTCCTCAAAAACTATAAGACTTAAGAACTGTTTAACTATGGACTTCTCAATCTGACATTCCTGGGAAGAGCTGAAAAGGTTTTGTTAATAATTGAACAAAAGGAAGTAGTAGTTTCTGAAAAAAATTCTTCTAAATATATTTTTTTGGAAATTTTTGTTATTAAATATTGAAGAACATAAAATTCTCCATCTAATACACTTAAATTTTTTATTATATCTTATATAGATTTAGAGATTAAGACACTATAATATATAGAGTAATTTAATCGCAGAGGCTAAGGCACTAAGGAAACCAGTTGACAAATTCCAATGTTTATAACATAGTTTTTAAATGACACATTTCATTGTCAAAAATCAACAGTTTTAGTGACATTCTGATAGCTTTTTCTGGAAAGTATATTTAATCTTTCTTATTGTTTTATTAATTAAATATTTGAAATTATAGGTAAAATGGCGGTAAAATACATATATCCCTCAGAAAGACTGCCATCTGGTTAATGAATTGGAAGAATCTCTGACATTTAGAAACTTCCTCATATAATGAAAAATAGATATAATTAGAATTATATGTGTGCAGAAGACATGTTAAATACAATAAAAACAGTATTTGGATAAAGTTCTGTATTTTTTTGTCATAAAACGACGGTTCGAAAGGGAAGTGTAATACAATACTTATATAGCCTACAGTGGCGTATCCAGACATGACCCTTGGGGGGGATATGACATGACCCTTGGGGGGGGGGGGGGATATATAAAAATATTTTGTATAATAATCAAAAAGTTTATAGTTGATAAAAATATAACAACGCCTTGGTTTTTAGGCGACCTGTTCTATAACATATTACATGATATTGAAAAAAATCGTAAAACAGTATTCAATCGTCTTGATTTTTACTCTTTTCCGATGTCATGGGGGGGATATATCCCCCATATCCCCCCCGTAAATACGCCACTGAGCCTAATATGGAAATGACGAGAGGTCTTGTGCTGGCCAATACTTTCAATGTTTACCCTATAAAATAAATAAAATAACTATATTATTACAAATTTTTGTCGTACGGAGACATTTGTTATGACTGTAATTACAATAACAAACTTTTAAAAAACCATTAGTATGATTGCTATATATCATTAATTATGAATATTATAAGTAGATTAAATGATAATTTCATTATTAACATGGCAACAAATATTACATCGTTTTAAATGTTTCTGAAGTAGCATAAAATAAAATATTAATGACGAAAACTAAACCTACATATTTTGTTTTCAAGCTTGCGATTACATTTTGTCAATTATTTGGAATATGTCCACACACCGTACAAAAAAATGGGACGAGAATTTGTTTAACAAAATTAAATATTTGGTTTACGTTTATTCAAATAACTACAGTTACAATTTGTTTTTACGATTATATTTATAGTTATATATTTAACAATCAATATACATATTCATCCGTTGACGAAGTAGCCTACTATATTCAAATTATTATTATAATGACAAAATTCTTATTAAATTTATTTCTATTCCACATTCAAAAAAGTAATATTAATAAAATATTTCATATTTATGTTAACATTGAAGAAATGCTCATCGCTGCAAATATAAAAATTTTGTATAACGATGTTTACAATTTTTCTAAAAAATCTATAATTTTTTTTGTATTATTAGCCACACCAATAATATCTATAAAATTATTTTATCTTTATAAATGTCTTACAATTGTTGTCTCTGTTTATACCATTTTGTCGACTTCGGCTATTACAATATTTTTAGTGACACTTGTATATGATGCCAAAATGAAATATTTTATGTTAAATGAAACAGTGAAATTATATGCTGAAAAACTTAAAAAAGAATCACGTATTACAACGTCAACGTATTTTTCCTTGATGTAAGTACAATTAAGTATACCGGGTGAATACTTGGGTGGTATTAATAAAAATAAGTAAATTTTATCTAAAAATACTTCAAATAAAAGTTATAGATATTTAAATTCTGCATCTAAATCAGATAATACAATTTTTCTAGCTCTTCATATAAACATAAAAATTAATTATAAAATTACAATTTTTATGAACTTTTAGTCTAAGCAGTCATGGATTTCTGACAAAATATAAACAAATGCATTGCTTTTAACTGTCATTTAGAACTAAAACACTCTACCTTTTCGTTTTTTGTGTTAATTTACTCTAATTCAAATTTAATTATAATTGGTGGTTAGAAATAACGTATTTGTTTATTTTTTGTCATAAATCCATGGCTGCCTAGACTAATAGCTCATAAAAATTGTAACTTTATAATTAATTTTTACCTCCCGCTACCCTTGGTAAGGGAGGTATAGGGATCGTGCTAAAAATCTCATATCGAAATTTTAGTAAATGACCACGTTTTTTTAAGGTCCCTAGAATCCATTTTTAATGATGTCTGTATGTGTGTATGTGTGTATGTGAATGGATTTTCTCTTCGCTCTAACTCAAATACTATCATTCAGAAAATTCTGAAACCTTGTATTTCTATCCTATTCTAATATGAAAAGAAACTATTAGATTTTGGTGGAAATCGGATAACCGGAAATGGCACTTTACCTGAAGCTCATAGTGGTTTTTCTTCAAAAAATACCATTAAATGCCATTTTTTCGAATTTTATGTCTTATGAAAATTAAAGATTATTGAATTTTCTACAGGAATACAGTAATACTTTTTCTATATATTTTACAGATAAATTTAAAAATAATTTTTTTTATTAGTCGCGAAGCCTAAGATAAAAATAAAAACTATTCCTTTGTTACACAGTTCATTTTTCAAATGAATGTAACTGACAGTAAATGTCACTGTCAGAAAACTTATCACTTCAAATTAATAATAGTGACATTTTAAAAAGAAAATAGTAAATAACGCAATAGTTTACTGCAATGGAACAGTTTGCAGCGTTAATAAATATGTAGGTAGGTATGTATTTAAATTAATAAAAATTAAATAGCGGGAGGTTTTGTGTTGGCCACATCAATTTTTTTTGTTTATATGAAGTGCTATAAAAATGGTAATTTTTTTCTTTGAAGTATTTTTGCATAGAATTATTAGGTAACTTTTGCGCAAGAAAAACTGATTTCACGTACTAAACGCCCATGTCTCACTTTTAGATTTACACCCTGTACAAATAAAATAAAAATATAATTTTAGTTTGTAACAGTTTTATTATTATATAATATATAAAGGTGCGTTCGGTAAATCATACGGAGTTGGAGTATTTACGGAGTGGTGTTGGAGTGGAGTGGGAGTAGAGCTGGAGTTGGAGTAGATCGAGGGAACAAGGTGCACTCCTTTATTTGTGATTAACCGAACGAGTAGAGTTAAAATTTTGGTGCACGAATGTAATAACCTCCTTTTATGACAATCTGATATACTGCACTGCTAAAAAAAATAATGAACCACATATCAGTTATTCAGTTTGGTATTATTCTTTAATAATTCTGAAGAAAGTATATATTAGAAAAGGTACAGAATTCTTACCATTCCGACATATTGTGCCTAGTTATATTACAAAACAATATTATAAATATAAAATAATGTGCTACTTTCATGGTACTGAAAATCCGATTTCTATCACTATATACGTAATGTTATGTTGAAAACATATATAAAAATATAAATTTTATTTAAAAAAAGTTGTTTGTTTTTTAGAAAATTAAGAAAGAAAATTTTCTGTGACGTCATTATATTGAACTGAGGAAGAGAACCATGTTTAAGAATGTAACTTATAGATGGCATTGCGTGCGAGAAAGTTTTAATTTGAATTTGACATTTTGCTCTCTCTGGGCTCTCAAATATATTAATTACTTCACAAATAAACACATAGGTAGTTACTTGTAATTTAAAATATCGATACGGAAAAGACAAACTTAAAATACTAACCTCCAAACTATTGTTGAAACGTCAAACAGGAGATCTACATTACCCGTACAAACAAACGCCATGGTTTTACGATCACTCATTGGTGCGGCGTAATTCTACGTCATACATGGCGGTAATTCAAATAATCAAATTTCATTATTTATTTTCTGGCTAATTAATAAAAATTTTGTCAAAAGAAAAAATAGGGGTAGCAAGTTTTTGCTTGCTCTTCAAAAATATGAAACAAAAAAAAGGTGCGCAAGTAGCCCATTGTGTATAATAAAATATTTCAACATAAAAATAAAAAATGATCTGACAGATGTCAAATAAAACAAAAAAACTTCATGTATGCTTGCATATCGAGGTTGGGCTTATGGAGTTCACACTTTTCATACCACTTGACTCCATTCTGCATTTGCCGAACGCTCCATTTTAAGACGCTTCTCACTCCATGTAATTACCGAACGGTGCTAGGAGTGTACAGAGTGAAAAGAGTGAACAGAACTCATTTGCCGAACGCACCTATAATTCGAAATTTTATTTTATTTTTGTTATAATATTTAATGTTTTAATATGTTAAATATTATAATAGTATTTTGATCATAATTTAATTTCGAATTTATTTATAAACCATTTTCGTCTTCTCTGGGCCACCCCCCTGAATCCGCCACTGGGGTAAATACAAATATTATGAAACATTATTTTTGTTTGATTACAGGTTTTCATCTCGAAATTCTAACAGCAATTTGGAAAAAGTCGAAGTAAACAAATTTATGAGAGAAATATGCAGAGTTTATAATAAATTAAAAGAGTACTGCACTCTTGTGAACACAACTTTTAATGGCATATTACTCATAATATTTGCAAACTGTTTTCTATCTGTAGTAGCTCCCATATATTTTTGTGTCATATATTATGATGATATGAGCGATGACTTAGTGGAGCGAGTTTTCCAGTTGGTACTGTGGAATAGTTATATAGTTATTAATGCATTATATGTAGTGTATAATTTTAATTCTACAAGAAAACAGGTATATTAAATTATTGACTATAATGAGGAAAAGTCTGAAACTAAAGGAATATTATCACCTATTGGCTTTCTGGCTTCAACGTTACACACGGCACAATATACAAATTTGGCAATTCTGAACACATCTGTAACGAGCCGAGTTACAGACATATTATTTACGATCTCATATCGTTTTGATATCACAAATATTTTGTCGAGTATTTTGTATTCAGTAATAATATAGGTATACACAAATTATTATAGCATTATTGTTTTTAAGGACCAAAAGTCGCTACGACTTGTAAAAATATTATGAGTATTTAAATTGTATAAAGTAAAATAAAATTATAACGAAAATAATCAAATATAATTTAATTGACGAAAACGATGTTGTCTGTACAAATATAAACGTTTAAATTACACTCATTACACTGCATGCTTATTTTTCGTAGTTGTTCAGTCGATAATAGACAATTGATTGCCCTTGGCAACCTAGTTGCTTGATTTTATAAATTTATTTTCTACATAAGCAATGAGCCTGTTTCACATTTTTCAAAAACTATTTTAAATGAAAGTTTATGCAATGATTTTCTTAGTAATAATTTTTATTTTAATAATTCGTTGTTATCTGTGGAAATAATTAAATAAAAGATTGGCGTCCTGAAAAACTACCCCCCCCCCCACTCCTGTGACGTAGAAGCACATACATTACATCATTAATAACCAATAGGAAAATAGTTTTTCCATCACCTACGTTTATTCATATTATTTATATAAATAAACGTAGGCTAAAGTTTGTCACATGTTAATAAAAAAATCTTTTAATTTGACATTTGACGCTGACATTGCTCATTGTAATTGAATAATGGCAAATTCAAATTACACTCAAGCTAAATCGAACAATTTACCGAAGGTCGATAGCTGGATGATGGCTGAATGGATGAATTTAAATCAGAACGATTGTTTTACTGCTACCGAAATAAGCGGTGTTAAAGAGTTGAGGTAAAATAAAATATAAAAACTGAATTTAATAAATTGATAATATATTTTACTTTAAAGTTCTAGTCGTGATTCTTACATTGAATCTGCTATAGGACATGTAGATCTATGTCGAGAAAAAAATATCTGTATAGTCATATGTAAAGTTTGTCCTGAACATAAAGTGAAGCAACAAAAATATACTGTTATCGTGAAGGTGGATGAAAGTTGAAATGATCTTCACAAACATGAAGACACGATTTTTCTGACAAATTATCAGCTCTTCGACCTACTGCTTCTAGCCACAATTTTCTTTTTTTCGCATCTTTTGTAAAATTTATAAAATCTATAGTAGGTTGTTCTTAACAGTATTTTTGTAAGAAGGCACAATACAATATCGTAAATTACTCATTTTATTTTGAACTTTTGATTACCTACATATTATACAACTTGAACCAATCTAAAAATTTGACACTTGTTTGACAACTTTGACAATACACTTGACACCTTAGAACCGCTAAAGATGTATGTACTCATTGTACTCTGACGTCACATTCTGTTTCAGATCACGTGACTTATTCAAAATTTTATCCAAATTTGAAAAATTAATTGTAAAATATCTAAAGGATATTTCGTGATATTTTAAAATTTGAGGCTCTTTAAAGAACAATATCTTTTAAAATTTAATACTTAGAATTCATATAAAAATTCTTGCAACAGCCCTATTAGTGTGCTACATATCTGTCAATTTTAGAAGACGATTATGCGTAAAAGTATTACCATCAATCTCTCAGCGGAAATGATGCCTCCACACCAGTGTTTCTTTTCAGTCCCTCGTAATTCTCTCTTAACATTCCAAAGTTCCTTTTACATTTTCTCTTATGTACTTATTTTTCCTTCAACCTTCAACTATTATTTTCTGAAGATAATTGCTCCGTAATTCTTTTTTTTAACATTCCATACTTCCTTAAAGTAGGTCCAATCCAATTGATCATCCTCTTTCTTATTTCTCTCAAAATTCTTCTCTCTTCCCCTCCTCGTTCCTAAATACTTTTCTCCTTCTTCCTCAAGTATTTTGCAAATCTTGTCTATAATTTTATATTGAAGCGCATTGCTTTTAGCAGTTCCCGAATTTTAGTAAAGACTATCTGTCCCGGCGATACAACTCCTAATCTTTCTTACTATTGTCATTTCAAATTACTATTCTTTCAACTCCCACTATTTAAAGGAACTTACATGTTCTATATTCTCTCCTTCTAACTATGTGTTTGTGGATTCTTCCTCCTTAGCTATCCTCATTACTTTTCATACATTTATGCTTATTCTCCAAATTCGTCCAAATTTATAGGAAATGTATAACAGATTTACAGTTTCCTGTAAACTACTATTTCTGTAAAAAAAAGAATTATTAAAATGACTTTTATTATACGAATTTATTTATTTTTATCATTTTATAACAAATTATCCATTATAGTTATTAACGTCATTAGGCTGATATGAGGCAAATAACGGATGCGACTGAAGTTTATAATCAGAGTCGAGTTCGTTATTTGCATATCGGCCGTGTGGCGTTCAAGATTTTTCGTAATAACAAAATTTAAACATTTAGGAATAATAAAATTCTTCTATATATGTCATACTGAACAACTTTTTTGGTTAATTTATAAATTCTCCTAGACAACAGTCCATCAATATGCTGTTATTTTTCTAGAAACACCTGATCCTTAATTGTGGGAAACTGTTATAAAAAATAACGGCCTAGGCCGTTATTACTATCTTTTCATTCTTGTTTTTAGTCCTGTTATGTCATAATAACAGTATGGTATTACGAAAAAGTATTAACCGTTGTTGCTCATTTACTTTTATTAAAAATGATCTGTAAATTTACTGCCAAGCTGTAAGCATTTACAGGTTTCTGTAAGCTACAGATGTGATAAGAATTGCAATTTGATCGTAAGCTGTTACAGGCCTTACAGATTTGCTTAGAATTGACCTATAAGCATCTTAGATTATATTTGAGAATGCACTGATTTGAGAAAACTGTCGGAATTTAAGTCGATCCTATTGGGCTTCCAAAATTACAATGCGCCACTGGTGGCAGATTTCTGAACTGAGTGAAGTGTACATGTACAAAGGAGGTTGTTTTATTCAGGGATTGTGTTTACTTGTATACGAATTTTAATACGCTTTTATCTTCGGCTATTATTGTTTTATTCTTAGTAGGATCTGAATTACTGCCAAGATAACAGGTAAGTTTTTGATTTTTAAAAAATTAATGAACAAATTAGGAGATATGCAATTTATAGGTTAAAGTTACGATGGAGTTTTCTCCGAAAATATTTACCACATAATATTATGTGGCCACTATTTATTACTTGCACTACAATTCCCAAATCTACAAATCTAAGCAAAGAAAATTATAAAAGAAAAACAATTAAATAAAAGTAAAGCTATGTAGATAGAAATTAATATATGTACAACTACGGCAATGAAATACAATCTAAATAAAGGAAATCAAATGTTTTTTTATTAAAAAAACTAATATACTGTTAATTAAAATATGACTAAAATACTCTTAACCTACAAATACTTACTAAAATTAACCCTATTAACTAAAATATTATTAAAACTATCACTAAATTGTTACTACAAGAAAGATCAAACTCAATTCTACCGAAATTAACAAAAAAAAAACACTATACTAAATCCGAAATTAACCCTCTATTGCATGATTTTTTTAATTGTCAAATTATATTTTTTTTGTAATTTGTTTTGGTTTAAAAATACAAGGAAAAATAATTAAAAAAATCTAAGTAACACATTTCACTGTAGGGATGTTTCTTTTTTTTTGTTCCTTTTTGGGAACGTTATGCATTGAGAACAAATAAAAGTAACAAAAATATTTATTAAATTCGGTCAGAATATAACTCAAATACATAACGTATAATAAAATTTCATACAATATGGTAAATAATTATAAATGATATTGTCTAAAACAATTATTTTTATCATTAAGACACAGATGAACCTGACATTTTTCGCACAAATATCTGCTTTTACCGTTGCATTTGGGATATTTACACCTCTGTCTGTCAGTTGTATGTATTGGCCAGTGATTGTACAAATCTTTTCTTAATTCTGATGAAGGAACTGGTTCTTTGCAATGACGCTTCGATGGTATTTCGGGGGTAGAACTCGGCCTTCCTCTTTTACGATTAATTTGTCCATGTGTGTTGCAAAGTGCTATTGCTATTTCCGTTTTAAAGTCTAATAACCTCATATTTTGTTCTGAAGTGTGTGTATCTACTGCTTCATTTAAAATTCTTCGGTACAATAACCAAGAATTGCAAATCGTCATATCAATAATGTGAAAAAATATACGATGGTACCATTTTTTGCTTCTGATATGAATAGGATATAAACCAATTAGAGAGTCTAAAAGATCCACACCTCCCATGTGTTTATTATACACTTTAATAATATCAGGACACGATATATTTTTAGTCGTATATTCAGATTTAAAAAATCGCGGTACTTCATGATATGGTTCGGATCCCGCAAATGTTGATACAAGAGAAACGACTTTGTTGTCATACCACTGAATAGCGTTTATGTTGATATTATCAAACAACGTACTTTTCTGTGAAGATGTTCCTCTGCCAAGTTTTTTCATTTCTTTCTCAGTAGGTAGAGCACAATTTATCAAACGATTTGTGCGAATTGTTGCTACAGTGTGTATTCCACGCTTCTCCATATACGACAATAATGGCAAACCACTGAAGTAATTATCAAAGTAGAGTTTATGATGAACATTATCAGGTATTGGTTTGCTTAGTCTTACTATTACGTTGCTCGCTGCTCCTAAATCTGGATCAGTATTAGTTACTTTTCCAGAAAATAATTCCATATTATAGGTAAATCCGCTTATGCCTGCTAGCACCCACATTTTATACCCCCACTTATGGGGTTTTTTCGGGTTATACGTTTTA
The DNA here is from genome assembly GCA_943142095.1 of Ophonus ardosiacus. Taxonomy (NCBI): domain Eukaryota; kingdom Metazoa; phylum Arthropoda; class Insecta; order Coleoptera; family Carabidae; genus Ophonus; species Ophonus ardosiacus. The sequence continues at coordinate 25,907,262 of OW964837.1, forward strand.
AGAGATATGCGCCCTTTAAACGGAATAATTTGCTCGTCCGCAGACAAATTTTCTTCCATAGGAACAGTTTGACAAGTTGCACTTATATGATCTATAACAGGTTTAATTTTTTCCAGTTTATCTTGCATGTTTGAATTATCATTAAAGTGCAAGAAACTTTTAATTTCTTCAAACCTATTTACAGCCATAACTTGTGATATTTGTGTTATATTTGTAGAAGCAGACCAATACCGCCGAGTTCTTGGTTGCTTGATAATAGACATCCAAACTAATATTCCCATAAAGCGTTGAAGTTCTTCAACTGACAAATTTATTGGTTTATTTGGTCTTTTTTGTGTGCTATAAAGCATCGTCATATGTACAATGTATTTGAGAAACGTATCATTGAAAAAGAACTTGAAAATGGCGATAGGTGTAGAAAGTTGTTTTATGTTATCTGGCAAAATAGTATTTCCAACAAATTTAACAGAATTATAATCTGTACTTGTTGAACATACTTCCCATTTTGGTTTATCTTTTGGTTTATTTTTGGCTTTTGGAAGAAGTTGCGCGAGCGGCATATTATCATCAGTGGAATAATCGTCATCATCTATATCACTTACTACTTGGAGAGTTTGCCTAATTGTAGTTATGTCGCCCTCATTATCTGAATCAAGAAGCGAATCTTCACTATCCGATGGAATTTGCCTCACCAAAATTGCCTTTTTTGTTTTACCGTAAAACGTGGTGACATCCATTTTGAAAATATCTGAAAAAAATATATAACTTATTGCATAACGTTCCCACATGGGTACAGTCACATAAATCAAAATATTATATGCATACATGTACATTAGTTATTTCATTAATAATATTACCATTTAATAATATATATTTAACAAATTAAAAAATTATAAACAAATACTTACCGCTATTTCCACTAGAAAAAACAAAAGTAACATCAGCTATTTCATAGGTTAACTCATCATCATGTCGCAACTACTAACAAACAATATTTTCTTAAAATTAGTAACTCAGCGACATCTATTGACCGATAGATGAAAAATATGTACGTTCCTGAATGGGAACTCCATGCATATACCTACGTATTTCACATCAGAACGATGTTAGATATTTTAAAAGTAAACGTACCCAAATGGGAACATTATGCAATAGAGGGTTAAATTAAAAACTACGAAAATTAGTCTCACACCAATTGTACTCTTATGGAAGCCAGCGAAAAATGTACCATTCGTTTGAATTTTGACGTTTGACGTCAGCGCCATCTCTTGATAATTTGGAAGCCCAATAGCGACAAGGCAATTGCTGCGCTCAACAATAATAATGGGGTCCTCCACCGTAACAAAAAATAGTAAAACGTACACTTTGTACTTAAAGTACTATTCATTAGTTTAGGAGATATTTGATATTTGTTGTCAGTGTCACTGTGATGTCATACTATTGCTCTCTTTTTCTCGTAGCCTACTATAGCTTTTGATTATTCCTTATTCCTTATATTTTAGATAATAAACAGCCTTTGTTTTCTTTGTTAATGTCTTCCATATAATTGATTGAGATTCATTGTGTTTATTTTTTTAGGCTAATTTATGTATAACATCAATGACTAATTTCTACAATAATAATTTGGAAATATCAGGTGAAATGGTACAGAATAATCAAATATATTTATTTTATTTATTTTCTAATATTGAAATTTGTAACTTTTCCCGTAGAAGTCAAATACTTTATTAAAAGTGAAACTAGTAAAATCATCTTTTATTTTATGCCATATGATTCCCATTGATAATACATTATTATATACAGTTAAGTACCTACTCGCAATAATATTAATAATGTTATAAGCAGATATAAATGGAGACAATTTTTATTTGCAGATGATCTCTAGTGCTGCAACATACATACTAATTTTAAAATATTTTAGCAATGAATATACATAAAATTATCCATAGTGTTATACATATTAATATTATAATTAGTATATTACATCCATGGGCGCCCGCAGACTTTTTTGCAAGGTGGGTCGAAATTTTTGAAAAATAGGCAAATTATAAAGAATATAATAATAATAATAATAATAATAATAATAATAATAGTAATAATAATTGTAAAATTAAATTATATTTCATAAACAAAAGAAAAACATAGGTTACATAATAAATATTTAAAAAAAATTCGGGGTGGTGACGCGAACACCCAAATATAGGACTTTAGCATGCTTAATTTCCTGCTTCACTAATTATTTTATATAAAAAGCTTCAAATAAAAGCTGTAGAGCTTAAAATTCTGTATATCTGAATTAATAAGCAAAATTAATTTTACATGCTTTGTAATGTATATGAAAATCAACCCAAAAATAAAAATAGATAGCCATGGAATTATAACATATGTTAGGAAATTACGAAAGTATAATTTTACATGTTAAAATTCCATGTTTGAGTGTTCGAGTCACCACGACCCCATACATACAGTAAATACAATACCTAATTAATTATTTTAAAAAAAAATTGGAATCTCCTCGAATCTTATCAAAATTCATTAACATTTTGTACTAATATAGCGAGGGTTTCTTTAATTTCTTTCCTGTGGACACTTCAGCTGTTTCGTATATACATACCTATAATAATAGACAATAATAAATTTTATATTAAAATATAAGAAAAATGTCGTTATCAATATAAAACTGAAAAAAATTAAATTACTTATATTTTTATTTCAAAATATTGATACATCCATAAATGAAAGAGGGGTCCGTCGACCCGTTCGACCCCCCCTGCGGGCGCCCATGATTACATCCGAGGTGGGAGATGTTTCATTACAGCCGAGGGCTCATTTATATTACCGAGAGGCGAAGCCTCGAGGTGAGAAAAAGCGCGAGGCTGTTATGAAACTCCCACCGAGGTTATGTGAGTATAATATTTTATTCACAATCATCCTCATTTTAATGAGTTATAACCTAACCTGTAATTTTATTAATATTTTTGACAGCTCTCTTAAAATTTGTTTAGTCTACTTAATTATAGAGATCTATGGTTGCTAGGCAACCCCTACATAAACATTTCCAACCCAAGAAATGGAAGCGAAATCTGTTATTTCCAACCCAAGAGATTGTCATTAAAGTTAGAAATGACGTATTTCCCAACCTCCAAAAGGTTAGGAATCGGTATATTACTATAATGATTGTGAATAAAATTTTTTTCTTTGTTGTACTTTGCAAAGTGTATCATATTCCAAGAAATGTTTATAGAAATTAATTTTTATATATAAAATGATCTAAAACTGTATTGCTCATCTCGTTATTGTCCAAAAATCTTCTTATTCTTCTTCTTCTTCAGTTTTGAGACGAGGAGGACGTCATCGGGCGCTAAATATGAACTATAAGGCGGATGGATTCCCGAAAAATTGATCGCCAAAAATTGGTCACGGAAAAAAACATATTGCTAGGCATAAATATTCTTTTAGCTTGTCCCATATTTTGGAAAACACTAATACAACTTGTTTTACTGAATTTTATTTTTCTACTTTAAAAGATACAATTTTGCTAGTTTAATGAAACTTGTATCTACCTCTTTAATTAAAAAATCTGATGTGGTCCATGATCCATTTCGTTAATGTGTAGTTGTAAACTAATATTTGACATTTTGATATCACGTACTTATTTACAGTTGTTTGATTTTTACCTCCCGCTACCCTTAGTAAGGGAGGTATAGGGATCGTGTTAAAAATCACATATCGAGATTTTAGTAAATGACCACGTTTTAAGGTCCCTAGAATCCAATTTTAACATTTTCACGATGATGTCTGTACGTGTGTGTGTATGTATGTATGTATGTGTGTGTGTATGTATGTATGTATGTGTGTGTGTATGTGTAGGGATTTTGTCTTCGCTCTAACTCAAATACTATCATTCAGAAAATTCTGATACCTTGTATTTATACCCTATTCTAATATGAAAAGAAGCCATTAGATTTTGGTGTAAATCGGATAACCGAAAATGGCACTTTACCTGAAGCTTATAATGGTTTTTCTTCAAAAAATACCATTAAATGCCATTTTTTCGTATTTTGTCGTTATGAAAATTAAAGATTATTGAATTTTCTACAGGAATACATTAATATTTTTCTATATATTTTACAGATAAATTTAAAAATATTTTTTTATTACAAGTCCCGAAGCCTAAGAAAAACACAATTCCTTTGTTACATAGTTCATATTTCAAATGAATGTAACCAGGCCCGTAGTCAGGGGGTGGCCAGGTGGGGCTGAGCCCCACCTACGAACTGACCAAGCCCCACCTAGAAAAATCTTAAAAATATCTTAACTAAATTGTTTGTATTATTGACATTTAAGTACCTACATTGTCGATTATCGTGAAAGAGTTTGGGACCAACGACCAAACATAAGTAGACAAATCATTCCCTATCCCTTCCCAATGAATGTTTTGATTTCGGCTGGCCAGAAAGAGACAACTAGAGATAGAGATATGTTTAGTCTAGTTCGAGCATTTCTCACTAGAGGCTAAGGCTGCCAGTATGCATAATTATTTTCGGTGATAATTAATCATTTGCAGTTTTAATAATATTATTATGAAGCACTAAATATTGTTATTTTTTATTCCTCTACCTTAGAACAAGTTTTGCAGTTCAAAGATCGTATTATTAAAATATTAATGAACTTAGAATCTCAAGAAATGTCAAATTCAAATTTCAATATTTAATTTTACCTTTATGTTTAAAGAACGATTTTTTTTTAAAATATTTATTTGAATATTATGTTTTGCTTTAAAATCATATTTTGTTAAAATTGATATTATTTGTCATTATTTTTAAATAATGAAATTTGAAATTTTTAAAACAGCGTTTTAGTTAAAACAAAGCTATTAATTTTAGTATGGACCCGGATAAAATAGTTTTTTTTTTTTATTTAATTAACATAAAAATCACGAAAAATGTTAAGATTTTTTTTGTATATAAATGATATATAACACTTTTGTTATTTTTATGTGCTGTATTATAGACTTTTTCTTTCCAAAATATCTTCTTTTTAATTAACAAAACTAATTTCAACTTTATATACAATTTTAAAACTTTCGATTTGAAAATGTTAATGTTAAGAACACTTGTGCCTCTAGCGTGTCATGATTAAACTAGAGTAAAATATCTCTATCTCTAGCTGTCTCTGTCTGGCCTGCCGAAATCAAAATAAACCAAACGATGATTTTTTTGTATATTATTTTTGTTTTGAATAAATACTATATATACTACTAAAAATTTATACTATTTTTATTAATTTTCAGCCCCCTCTGAAAAAATTATAGCCCCATCTATTGATGGTTCCTGGCTACGGGCCTGAATGTAACTGACAGAAAATAGTAAATAAAGCAATAGTTTTATGCAATGGAACAGTTTGCAGCGTTAGTAAATCCGTAGGTATGTATTTAACTTAACAAAAATTAAATAGCGGGAGGTTTTGTGTTGGCCACATCAGATTTTTAGTACTGCAAACATATCAAATTTATATCGGACTATTCTGTACATCTAATATTTATGAATGATGGAAAATATATTATATTTACTAACCTTAATTTCATTAGACTCAATACAATCTTCTTAACACAGTTTCATTATTAATTTTAATGTAGGTAATTGCTTCCTGAGAGTGACATTTGTTAAAATTTGTTTTTGTTTGACGCATAGATAAGATGATGTACAAAAATAAATTATTTTATAATTTATGGTTCTATTCTGTAACGTTCTATAAGATCTATAGGCTCTATAAACAACCGACGTTATAGTATGTAAGAAAATAGCTATTCTGTAACTAGGTTACAGTACTGTAAGGGCTATAGTCTTATAGAAATTTCTATAAATCTTACAGCGCCAAAATCTTGACTGTAAAGTATTTACAGAGCATATTGAAACGTCAAAAATATTTATATTAAAAAAAATATTGTCAGATGTAACGAAATATTGAAATGGAAAATGAAAGAATACCGTTTTTAATATATTTATTATTAAATGTTAATCATCATCGCACATGTTATACTATTAATTCTCATAGATATTTATGTATGAAAAATATTATAGAAATTTCATGAGAATAGAAAGAAGATTTAAAATAAGAATTAAATGTTGTCTCAATAATTAATAATAACTGGGGTCTCGTAGTGCCTGAGTGTCGGGTCGCGAATCTGGGGAACCGGGTTCGATCCTGACCGAAGCCAAAATTATATCGAATCTTAAACGACCGCACGGTACGAATATGTCATCATCATTACCGATATCTGCATAAAAATCAGTTTGGCCCACCCAGCAATACGCCGTGATGGTATATTTAATATTTATTTTATTTATTTATATCACAGCAGCAATAAGAATTACAATTACAATAATCAAAATGTATATGACAACAGTGGCGGATTCAGGGGGGTGGCCCAGGGGGCCCGGGCCCCCCCTAAATGGTTTATAAATAATTTCGAAATGAAATTATGATCAAAATACTATTATAATATTTAACAAATTAAATCATTAAACATTATAACAAAAATTACGAATTCTCTGCAAATATTTTGATGCGAATATTGTTCTCCAGTCCCATGATGACGGTAGATTCCTCGCTATAGAAATAATATTACCGTTCGATTTGCACCAAATTTGAGTTCATCTCAGCTCCTAACGTGATTCAAAAGTTATTATTGTACATTATATTAAAATGTACATTCTCACTGTTATAATATAAAATTATATTTTTATTTTATATATACAGGGTGTCGAAAAGTGAGACATATGGTTTAGTATGTGTTACCTAATTATTTTATGCAAAAATACTTTAAATAAAAATTATAAAGATTAAAATTCTGCATTGTGATACAATTAGTCTAGCTCTTCATATAAACGTAAAAATTAAATATAAAGTTACAGATTTTCTTTTTATGAGCTATTAGTCTATGATAAAAAATAAATAAATAAATGCATTTTTTCTAGTTATCAATTATAACTAAATTTGGATTAGGGTAGCCAAATAAAAAAGGTAAAGTGTTTTAGTACTAACTGACGGTTAAAAACAATGTATTTTTTATTTTTTTGTCATAAATCCATAGCTGCTTAGACTTGTCTAGAAATTGTAAATTTATAATTAATTTTTAAGTTTGGGGTATTCCACCATAACAAAAAAATTTAAAAAATTTCAATTTAACAGTATGGCTCAATAAATAATAGTTAAAACAATGAAAACATTTTTTAAATAATTACTTGCTAAAAGGGAAAATTGACGTCATACAATTGTTATCTTTCTCTCGCAGCGTACTCAGAGAAAGTGTGTGTGAGAAAGACAAGTATAGGGGAAATGTGACTTTACACTGATTTCTCGAAAATAAAATACTCTTAAACTAGGAACAATTAAGATTTTTTAATATTATGAATTGCTTCACAACTGAATGAAGTTTAATTTAAAATAATAAAAAAAATTCAGTGGAATACCCCAAATATTTTTGCATAACATAATCATGTATGTTAGTAACGTTTGCAAACAAAAAAATGATTTTTTATGTTAAACGCCTATGTCCTACTTTTCGATTTACATCTGTACATGTACAGGTATAAAGTTTAAATATATGTATTAAAATTTTATTTAAAATTTTTCTTGGGCCCCCCCTAAATTTTATTTCTAGATCCGCCACTGTATGACAATAAACATTAATTCAATAATATAATTAAATATATACTTACATATTATTAGAGTTATACATGATTCCTTAACGTCTTGTCAAAAATATGGTTATAGAATATTTCACAGTTTGACATGAATAACAACCAAAACAACTCTATAGCCAGACTTGATACAGAGAGAGTTACAGAATAGGTAATTTTACTATTCTATAAGGTGTGATCTTACAGAGCACTATAGCTTACAGAGCGTATAGAGTTACAGTGTTATAGACCAAAGTTACAGAATAGCACCAATTTAAAGTTAAGTTATTTACTAAATGTTATTATCGTCGAATTGAATATTGTACCATTATACCCAATTTTTATTAGTAAAAGTTGCTCATAAATTATATTCAATGAATATTTTCAAGAAAAACTGTTAAAAGCTTGTATAAATGATACTTCCGGTTATCCGATATACACTAAAAACTAATGAGCTCTTCCCACATTAGTATAGAATGGGTATACAAAATTTCAAATTTTTCTAACTGATTGTATTTGAGTAATCATTGTGTACACAGGATCCACACACACATCCACACATACTCATATACACACAGACATCATTGTAAAAATGTTAAAATTGGATTCTGGGGACATCAAAACGTGCTTATTCACTAAAATCTCTGTATGAGATTTTTAGCACGATCCCTATACACCGATTTTTCATACTTGACCGTTGCGTCATTAATTGTATGTTTATCTCCGTCTTACTTATGGTTTCCTACATTCTGTCTTCGATACGTATACCACAGACAAACCCAACGCTATGTATTATATATAATTCTATTGTTTCTGTGTCCATTAAATTCATATTACCCATTACATAATGTTGCTAATGCAATGAATATAAAGTGTTGTAATTGTAAGTAACCAAAAATTGAACTTAGTTTATTAGTTTACAATACATTTTCTTATGTTAGTCAATTCGACCAGCATCGTTCTGTGCCTCTGTGCTTAGTAACCCCACTCCTCAGTCAGTCTGGTGCTGGTACGACGTCAGAGGAAGGAAATATTGTCAACTATACCACCACTTTGTTCTCTAAACTACATTTCATTCTGTTTCTACGTCGCCTGCGCCATCTATTAAATTTAAAACTAAATATATAGTCAGAGTACATTTTCTAACGTTAGGCTGTGTATCTGGTTGGGTTTGTCTGTGCCACGAAGCATAATATAGAAGGAGATGACACTCAGCGTACAGAATGGCACGAAATTTTACTTCTAGCGTGAGAGGCAGCGGTGGGGTTAGGAGGCCGACTATTACACAGTACTTATATACGCAGCATTATATATCACATATTTCTTGTAATTTACATGAAAAATATTGTTATAGTACATTACGAAATTACAAAAGTACATGTTTATTGTACATACATAATAAATTTTATAAAAGTTAATTTCGAAAATCTGTTAAACCGATATAAAAATCTCGTATAGTTTTAATTAAAATATTTGGATATTGAGAAAGGTATAAAAATTTAAAATACACAAAATATACTCATATTATATTTTTCTACTCCTACTGGGCAAATAATAATATAAAAAAATTAGAAAAATCTTTTATTTTACATGTAATTAGTTTTTACAAAATTTCGCCAATTTTCTTTTCTCCCTGCTGGTTGGCACTTGATTAATTTTAATTTGGTGGAAATACTGTCTCATCGATGTGAATTCATGTATTACATAAGATAAAACTTCTTTACAATGAATATTGCAATTAAATGCAAATTTATAATTTTCAATGACAAAAGGGACAGTTTCCTCATAAACATAGGGATTTTCTATGTATTTTAATAATATATTTTCTATATATAAACATAAATTGTAAATAACACGATTTGGATGTATCAAATAACCCCTGGTTTTCAAATTAGTCAAATTCGCACACATTTAAACCTTTATCTTCCTCATCGTAGGAATGTTTTTTATTTGGAATGTCACATTTGACAATTTTCCTTCTTTTATTATTTTTAATATTTAAATAGTTGGGGCAATTTGGATATACCGTCAGATATGCATTTTTTTAAAGCCGCATACTCTGCAGTGGTACCTAGAAAAATATATTAAAATTATAAGATTTTCTTCTTAACAGTATATAAAACGATTACATTTGTTGCACCGCATAACCACTCCTCGTCTTTAAAATGTTTTTAACAAACAATGTCTTTCGAAGTGAGCACTCTGTCTTTTCTTGGAATTACTTTCCGCCACAAATTTAATAATATTTCGTCCTTTGGTGCACTAAATATTATCACTTTCTCATTGTTTGATGCATAACCACTTTTGCAGTTCGGCACAAAACACTTTTTACCCATTTTTAATAAAACAATTATTAAAAACACTCTGAAATTAAATACTTTCTCACAGAGAACAGATGTAAACTGACAGTAACGTAGGCCTCCTATCCCCACCACTTCACGAATTCAGAGAGTAGATTTTCCGGCCACATCTGTTACACGCTAGGTATATGGAGACGCACAGGCGTGGTCTGTGCGTATACCTAATGGGTGTAAAGCTAGTTCGCCTCCTCGTGGTACACCCTGGGTAACGCTAAATGAATTAGCACAAATCGGTGACCAGACCAACAATACAGTACTACATCATCTTCAACGGTGCCTTCCACTTCCTGGATCAACTAAGTCTCTCCAATTGTAGCACCAACCCCGGAGATCCCAACTCGCCAGCAATTTTATTTATCATTTGTTACTCATAATTTTGTGATGATTGTATTCCAAACCAAACGCTAAATAAATAATTACCTAATATACGAACATCAAACTATGACGTAACGGTCAAGTGTGAAAAATTGGTGTTTACCTCCCTTACCTAGGGTAGCGGGAGGTAAAAAATCTGATGTGGCTAGCACAATGCCTTTCGTCAATTCTATGTATTTTGTACAAATCACATACCGAAAGTTCTTTGGAAAAGATTCTATATATATCCAGTAAAACTGTAACACGAACATATACTATTTTCTACAAATTCTAAAAAACACAAATGCGACGTCTTGTGTATACAAGAGATCCGTAGGAGATGGTACCCAGGCAGAGAAGACCAGAAGTCCAAGAGATGCGTTTGGCCATATGGAAATGATGTCTTAGTAAAGCCTGTTAAAATAATTATGATGTATTGTTTCTGTCACGAATAAATAAATAAGTACAAATTCCATTCCGATAGTTCCTTGGAAAAGATTCTATAAATCCAATAAAATTGTAACATGACCATACACTATGTAAATTGCACTTGACACTGACATCCGTTAATTACAATTATTTGAATATATCAGCTGTTTCCATGATTATAGCAAAGCTGACTGATTTATGAAAGTTAATTTCTTCATAATTCTTTAACTCTATATTTATTGAATATGAAGGAAAATGTATAATCAAACCGTATAGACAATAAGATATTCTTTCATATTGATAGTTACATAAAATATCAAAAAATGATATTTAACTGCGCTTTTTTCAAGAAAAAAAACTGTTAAGAACTTCAAATAAGGGAACTTGTGGTTGACCAATTATAACCAAAATCTAATCAGCTCTTCATGGATGTAAAGAAAAGGAATATGAAAAATTATAATTTTTGAATTATAGTATTGGAGTTATCGTCACACACACACACACACACACACATACACACACACACACACACACACACACACACATACACACACACACACACACACACATACAGAGAGCGAGAGAGAGGGAGAGGGAGAGAGAGAGAGAGAGGGGAGAGAGAGAGAGAGAGAGAAAGTACCGTATACAGATGCGACACTCAGCGATTTCGTTGCAGGGCCGTAGCCAGAACTAAATATTAGACAGGGCTCATATTTTTTCAGCCAGGGCTTACGTATATTAGTTTAAATTTTTTTGTCTAATAGGAGAGCATATATATTAGTGCTTTTTTTTAAAGCAAATTTTGGGATCCTTAGGAATTTTGTAATTTTAAAAATTGTGAATAAATTAAAGACATAATAAAAAAATGTAAAAACAGTTTTGTATGCAACTTTTAATGCTATACAATTTTGCACTCTGCAGTTTTTGCCGCAGAATGAACAGGCGAATAGAAAAACTAAAATCACATGTAAACATGTAATCCGATGACGCATTTTGGCATTTAGTATTTAGGTTCTACTTTACATAAATACAACTCCTAATGGTGCACTAATGACTAGAGTTCGAAAAATATGCAAAATTAAGTATATGCTTACATAATTTTAAGAAAATCAAATAATGCGAAGTAAAATAAGTGCATATTTTGCAAATTTTTGACATTTGGATAATTTTAAATTATTACTTTAAAGAAAAACAACAGTAATATAATTTATTTGACATATCATTTCAATACAATATTGTCAATTTAAGTTACGTTGGTTCAACCGGTCACCAAGCAATATGTGCCCCTGGTTTCGATTTGGGAGGTGTGGTCTATCATTAAGAGTACATTCGGAGACTGAAGTTTTCTATACAAATTTTAACGGTTCATGTATAAAATGGATTTATTTAGAACACAAATGAAATACATAAACATTTCTTTAAATATCGTTTATTATATACATATTATACCTTCTCCATAATTATAATTCATTTATTAGTACGCCTATCGCCGCCGCCACTACACTTTTACTTTTATTCTGTTTGTATTTACGCGTTCGCAGCAAAATTCTCAAATGTTATTGGTTGAATATTTACGTCAGCGCGTGCCTTCCGCGTCGAGGTCAGGGGCACATATTGCTTGGTCGCACAATAATGGTTATACCGTATTTTTCCATCCTTACAAATATTCGTACATTGGTCTTGATATACGAAATTATTTTATGTCTCGTACATGGAATCCTGATTATTTTTACCAGGGCTCAATATTATTTTACCAGGGCTTAGCCCTGGCCAGCCCCCCTCTGGCTACGGCCCTGTTTCGTTGGGGCAAATATTCAACTGCGCAGGTTGTTTGCGCATGCCATATTACGTTAATAAAATGGCGTGTTCTTCGTTTGCCGTTATAGTTTGCAAAATAAATATAAAATATAAAAGTCAGTGCCGTGAAAATGAAATGGAACACTTTTTTTCAAAATTTTGAAATTGTAGCCATACAATTTAATGTCATTAAAAATATTGTAAAGTAAATTAAAGCAATTGAATTTACCCATCCTTGACAGGAAAGTTTATACACAAGAACTTTAATACAATAAAAGAAAAAAAAACTATTATTATAACAAATAATAAGAAATGGCTTAATTGATTCTTAGTTTTTACCTTCCGTCACCTTTAGGTAAGGAAGGTATTGTCTTTGGTCAAAAAATTCGGTAGTGAGTTTTTAATGAATAAGCACGTTTTAGGGTCCCTACAATACGAATTTACTATTTTTAAGATGATGTCTGTATGTATGTGTGTCCGTGTGTGTGTGTGTGCATATGTGTCCGTGTGTGACAAATTTTTCTCCGACGATAACTCCAATACTATAATTCTAAAAATTATAATTCTTTCGTATTCCTCTTCTGTACATCCATATGAAGAGTTGATTAGATTTTGGTTATAATTGTTCCACCGGAAGTACCTTTATTTGAAGTTTTTAATAGTTTTTCTTAAAAAAACGCAGTTAAATATTATTTTTAGACATTTTGTTATTATATTTATTAAAGAAAATACTCTTCTCTATATGGTTTGATTATTCACTTTCCTTCATATTCAATAGATGTAGAGTTAAAGCATTATAAAGAAATTAATTTTCAAAAATTAGTCAGCTTTGCTATTTATCATGGTAACAGCTGATACATTCAAAAAATTCTAATTGACAGATGTGTGTTGCAAGTGCAAAACCAAATATGGAAAGTATGGGATCAAAAATTAGTATTTCATAGTGGTCCTCTCAAGTGACATGCAGTGAAAGGCTAAAGAGAAGATGGAAGGACTGTATCGCAGAAGACTTGAGAAAGGAAGGACTGTGTGAAGAAGATGCGTTGGACAGGAATGAGTAGAAGAGAAGAGGAAACAGCGACCCCTAATAAAATAGGGGAAAGCTGAAGCAGAAAGTAAAATGTGTGCATTTTACTTAGTGTATGTTTATGTCATAATTTTATTGGATTTTTAGAACCTTTTCAAATGAATTTTTGGTATGAAATTTGTAAAAAATAGTATGTGTTCGTATTCGATTTTATATGATATTATATAGAAACTGTTCCACGGTCCTTTTGGTATGGGATTTGTGCAAAATACATCGAATTGACGGAAGGTCTTGTGCTGGCCACAACAGATTTTTTTATGTTATTTTGTCATTTAATGCATAGTGTAGCAGTTGATGTTTACATATTATAAATAATAGGTATTGTATTATTTAATTCTTTGTTTTTATATTAGTAATATATTTAAATAAAATGATATCTAATGACTAGTAAAAAAAAAATCATTGAAAAATAGAAACTTCTTTATACGGATTTGAACTCGTAATCTCACATAGATTCGGTGTTTGCTCTAACCCTCGCTCTAACCAACTCGGCTACAAGCCAAGCTGTACTGTCCTCATATTTGTAGGATTTTGAGGTAGTAAATTATTTCATTAAAAACATGGCCGCCAATAAAACTTTTTGGAGACCCTAACTTCAAAGGTACCGACAGAGAGTGTCGCATCTGGTTACGATAGTATAGGTAATCTGTGGTAAAACTAGTAAAATCATATTTTATGGGCCCCAAAACATGCTTCTTCATTAAAAACTCACCACCGAATTTTTTGATCAAAGACAATACCTTCCTTACCTAAAGTTGGTAAAAACTAAAAAACTTTAATACATAATTTACGTAAATAAACGAATGACTTATTTTATGAATGATTTAATTTGTGCAGCTGTGAAATGTGTTATTTAGAATTATCTAGCGATAAACAAAGACAAAGTTTACGGGATTTCCCTGCTATATCACTTACTCCAAATAAGTTATCATTTGACCTCTAAATTAAATGACAAATGTCAGTATCGTGTCACACAAACAGCGTATCTATTTGTGGTATAGCTATCAGCTGTGTCTAACAAAGATCCTTATTCCTTGCATTTTATATCTATAGTGTTGCTAGAAACGAAATTAATTAAATTAAATAAAAGTTGTCTCATTAGATATTTTTTTTTTTATTTGAGAAAAAATGCGTAAGACACTATGACAATGTAAAGGTTACTATTTTATTATTACCTTCCGTCACCTTTAGGTAAGGAAGGTATTGTCTTTGGTCAAAAAATTCGGTGGTGAGTTTTTAATGAATAAGCACGTTTTAGGGTCCCTGCAATACAAATTTACTATTTTTAAGATGATGTCTGTATGTATGTATGTGTGTGTGTGTGTGTCCGTGTGTGTGTGTGTGTGTGTATGTGTGTGTGTATGTGTGTCCGTGTGTGACAAATTTTTCTCCGACGATAACTCCAATACTACAATTCTAAAAATTATAATTCTTTCGTATTCCTCTTCTGTACATCCATATGAAGAGTTGATTAGATTTTGGTTATAATCGATCCACCGGAAGTACCCTTCTTTGAAGTTTTTAACAGTTTTTCTTAAAAAAACGCAGTTAAATATTATTTTTTGACATTTTGTTATTATATATATTAAAGAAAATACTCTTCTCTATACGGTTTAATTATACATTTTCCTTCATATTCAATAGATGTAAATTTAAAGCATTATAAAGAAATTAATTTTCAAAAATTAGTCAGCTTTGCAATTTATCATGGAAACAGCAGACATAATTATTCAAAAAAAAATCAATTGACAGATGTCAGTTGCAAGTGCAAAACCAAATAAGGAAAGTGACATGCAGACAAAGGCCAAAGAGAAGATGGAAGGACATTACTTACTGTAGTTTATGTTATAATTTTATTGGATTTAAAGAACCTTTTCAAATGAACTTTTAGTATGGAATTTGTAAAAAATAGTATGTGTTCGTGTTCGATTTTACATGATATTATATAGAATCTGTTCCAAGGACCTTTTGCTATGGGATTTGTACAAAATACATCGAATTGACAGAAGGTCTTGTGCTGGCCACAACAGATTTTTTTTATAAAATTTGGTTTACATCTTTAGATCGCTTTCATATGGCGATGTTCATTTTTTTATCAATGTTGGATTTTGAGTTATGATTTCAAAGTTTTATTGACGCCATATTGGTATATTATGGATTTTTTCTACCAAAAATATACTCGTATAACGAATTTCAAGTAGACACCCGGTATATACAATAATAAAGTTAGTATAATGGGCTACTTGCGTGGTACTGAAAATCCGATTTGTGTCACTATACATGTAATGTTATGTTGAAAACATATATAAAAATATAAATTTTATTTTAAAAAATATTTTTTTTTTAGTAAATTAAGAAAGAAAATTTTCTGTGACGTCATTATATTTAACTGGAGAACCATGTTTAAAAATGTAACGTATAGATGGCATGCCAGAAAGTTTTAATTTGAATTTGACATTACTTCATTTTTCTCTCTCTCTGGTCTCTCAAATATATTAATTAATTCACAAATAAACACATAGGTAATTACATGTAATTTAAAATATCGATACCAAAAAGATAAACTGAAATACTAACCTCCAAACTATTGTTGAAACGTCAAACAGGAGATCTACATTACCTGTACAAACCTTGTACAAACAAACGCAATGGCTTTACGACCATTCATTGGTGCGGCGTAATTCTACGTCATACATGGCGGGAATTCAAATAATCAAATTTCATTATTTTTTTTTTTTTGGCTAATTAACAAAAATTTTGTCAAAAGAAAAAATATGGGTAGCAAGTTTTTACCTGTTCTTCAAAAATATTAAATAAAAAAAAGGTACGCAAGTAGCCCATTAAAATCAAGAAGGAAAAAATTATTACGTAAAAAAATATAGTTTAATACTTTTATTTACGGAATACATAAATTTTACAAATACATGTATATGTATGTAAAATAAAATTTAATACCATATGTAATGTTTGGCAGTAATATATATTATGTTAAACATATTAAATGAAAGGAAAAATAAAGTTCCTTTTGATTTACATAGACGTATATAAAGGATTATTAACATAATATCTTCTTGGGACGAGAATCCTTGCCATCATTAGGATAGTTGACGCATTCCTTACAATCCCACGGATCTGAACAAGGTACCTTCTCCCGCTTAGGTTCAGTGTCTTTCTCTTTCTGTTTATCTGTGAATATAGCCACGTACATTAAATTATATTAATAACTAAATACAGTGGAATCTCCAACTTCGAAATTAATAATTAGCTTGGCAAATTTGGCAGTTTTCATGTCACCAGAAATTAATTTGACAGCTTTGACAATTTTTAACTATCTCATAAAAAATGAACTTGAAAGCATCCCAATAGAAGACTGATTGGGAGCTTTTAAGAAGTGGAGGAAAATAATGTTAAACTTTGAACATATTTAAATAAAATTCTAAAAAATGAGCCATACGTTTTATTCTCAATGTCAATAATTATAGCTTAAACTTACCATTATTTTGATTCGATGAACTAGATTGGTCTGCACCTATAGAAAAAAGTTGCATTTAATGTATATTATTCACATTTTAATAATATATGGTATTCTTCACGAAAAAATGGCATTGCGCAATAAAAAGTGTATTGGGGTATTCCACTCAATTTTTTTCATTATTTTAAATATAACTTCATTCAGTTTTGAAGCAATTAATAGTATTAAAATATCTTAATTGTTCCTAGTTTCAGTGTTGTATAGTATTTCAAATATAAGTAATTGAAATAAGTATTTGAATTAGATAAAATATTTTAAGTAATTATTTGAAATACTTGAAAATAGCAGTATTTTGTATTTTTAGTTTAAATACTTTTCATAAGTATTTTATATTTTAATACATTAAAATACTATTATTTGTATGAAATACTATTTTTCAATATTTGAAATACATTTTTTTATTTGAAATACGTTTTTGTATTTAAAATACACAAGTATTTGATATAGATTTATGTATTTGAAATAGAAACCCTCCATCATGTGTTGTCTCTTAGTAATATAACATGGAATAATTCTCTAATTTTTTTCTTAAAAAAACACCTGCTGATGTTACTGTAGGAGTTTCTTTTTAATATTAATAAAAATATGCGAATAAGTTACAATACCCTAACGTACCTTCTTTTTATGTTTTTAAAGAGTTAAGTGATTCAGTGGAGCTCTTACTTTCATCCCTTTTCTTATTGTTTTCGGGTTTTTGCTAACCCACTAAGTGGGAAACGCGTGATTTTATGTATGTATGTATGTATGTACCTTCTTTATTTTCAAATAATTAAAAGTAAAAGTATTTGAAATATTGGTATATTTGAAATACTAAAAAAAATTTTGCAAGTATTTTATACAACACTGCCTAGTTTAACAGTATTTTATTTTCGAGAAATCAGTGTAACGTCACATTCCCCCTATTGGGCTTCCAAATTATCAAGAGATGGGAGATGGCGCTGACGTCAAACGTCAAAATTCAAACGAATGGTACATTTTTCGCTGGCTTCCATAAGAGTACAATGGATGCATTGCACAAAGTGAGAGAGATAGTAAAAAATGAGATGTTTTCAAAGCGCAGATGTTTTTCTGCGCATAGAGATGATAAAATGAAATAGTTGTCAGTTTTAAATTCAAAAAGCTTGGTATGAAATCAAATTCCTTAAAATGTTTACAACAGACAAATGCGAATTACTTTACTTCTGTATTAATTTTTAATGAAATTAACAATTTTTTTCTCATTTCTGGGTTCTTCGGAAATCTATGATACGACAATAATTGGGATGACGCATTACAAGAAGCTACGGAACAATATTTTCGAAATAATTTGTGTTTCTTAACATATTTTACTTCTATTTGTGCCATATAGTTTTGAGTTATTTTTTGAACTTATAACATTTCAACAACGCTTCACAAACTAAGCACAAGCGCATTCATTACATGACAGATAATCCATTGTTGCCAGTTGCGTTTATTATTAAATTTTACTATTGTTTAAAACTTAATTTTGACACAAAATTCATTTTTCTTTATTGGATATATCATATTTAAATTCAAAATTGCAATAATTTATTTGTTTTGGCATTATTAGAATAATTTTTAATTAATACAATCTGATTTAATTATATATCAATTATGTGGCAACAGAGCATCATCTCTACAAAGCTTTACAAAAATATCGCTAGATGACAGACTTAATATGACGTCAGAGTGCAAATACTGTGCAATGCATCCATTGGTGTGAGTCTAATTTTCCTAGTTTTTAATTTAATTTCGGATTTAGTATAGTGTTTTTTTGTTAATTTCGGTAGAAATGTGTTTGATCTTTCTTGTTGTAACTTTAGTAAGTATTTGCAGGTTAAGAGTATTTTAGTCATATTTTAATTAACAGTATATTAGTTTCCTTTATTTAGATTGTATTTCATTGCCGTAGTTGTACATATATTAATTTCTATCTTCATAGCTTTACTTTTATTCCATTGTTTTTCTTTCATAATGAACAATTTTCTTTGCTTAGATTTAGATACTATTTGTAGATTTGGGAATGGTAGTGTATCATCTAGAAATATGGTGGAAGGCCAGCAAGTAATAAATAGTGGCCACATAATATTATGTGGTAAATATTTTCGGAGAAAATTCCATCGTAACTTTAACCTATTAATTGCATATCTCCTAATTTGTTCATTAATTTTTTAAAAATCAAAAACTTAACTGTTATATTAGCAGTAATTCAGATCCTACTAAGAATAAAAAATATAATAGCCGAAGATAAATGCGTATTAAAATTCGTATACAAGTAAATACAATCCCTGAATAAAACAACTTTCTTTGTACATGTACACTTCACTCAGTTCCGAAATCTGCCACCTGTGGCGCATTGTAATATTGGAAGCCCAATATATGTCTTTCTCACACACACTGCTCTGAGTAAGCTACTAGAGAAAGATAACAATTGTATGACGTCAATTTCCCCTTTTAGCAAATGTGAAATATCTCGTAAAATAATTATTTAAAAAATGTTTTCATTGTTTTAACTATTATTTATTGAGCCATACTTTATGTTAAATTGAATTTTTTAATTTTTTTTTTGTTATGGTGGAATACCCCATGTAGAATCTGTTAAGGGAACGTATATGCCGCTAAATTCAGGAAATATTTGGAACTGGCAACATAGTTCGTATACATTGGTATATATTTCAGCATTTTTGTGTCCCGTGTTGATTTACGTGATTTATCAATAATTCCATAAAAATGAAAAGGACTAAAATAGTGGTCTTCTTGCATGTGTGTTTAGTGCTGCAGAAAATGATAGTTTCCTAGTAGATGTCAGTACAGATTATAGAGCGAATTGATCTATAAACGAATTATTATTGCACAATGCCATTCTTATCTGAAGAATATTCACAAGGATGGTTTAACATACATCCCTTAATATAACAGTGAATGAGTGGTACACCAATTATAGACGCTTAAATTCACATGAATTTTCTTTGAAATATCTCCGAATTTTTTACCTCCCGCTACCCTTGGTAAAGGAGGTGTAGGGGTCATGCTAAAAATCGCTTATCGAGACTTTAGTAAATGATCACCGGTGCCAAATATTTCGAATTTTAAATGGCACAAAAGTGACCCCTGTGATGCACTCTCCACGCCAGCAATGAATGCTCGTGAGGTGACCCCTGGTAAACGCCCTCACGATATAAATATGTCATCATCATTACCGGTATCTGCGACAAAGCAGATTGGCTCACCTACAAATAGGTAATATGCCGTGATGATATATTTATTTATTTATTTACGATGATATCAGATACAGATATACATTCATACAATTTTTATCTAGGAGCTTATGTATCAAGATAAACACAATTTCTTTGTTATACAGTTCATATTTCAAATGTAGGTAACTGACAGATAAATGTCACTGTCAAAAAACTAATCTAAACTTGATATAGTCTGCATCATTAGTAAATATGTAGGTATGTATTTAAATTAATAAAAATTAAATTGCGGGAGGTATTGTTTTGGCCACATCAGATTTTTACCTCCCGCTACCCTTGGTAACGGAGATATAGGGATCGTGCTAAAAATCTAATATCGAGATTTTAGTAAATGACCACGTTTTAAGGTCCCTAGAATCCATTTGTATGTGTGTATGTGTGTGTGTGTGTGTGTATGTGTATGTGTATGTGTGTATGTGTACGAATTTTGTTTGCACTCTAACTCAAATACTATCATTCAGAAAATTCTGAAACCTTGTATTTTTACCCTATTGTAATAGGAATAGAAGCCATTAGATTTTGGTGTAAATCGGATAAACGGAAATGGTACTTTACTTGAAGCTCATAATGGTTTTTCTTCAAAAAATACCATTAAATGCCATTTTTTCGAATTTTATGTCTTATGAAAATTAAAGATTATTGAATTTTCTACAGGAATACATGAATACTTTTTCTTTATATTTTACAGATAAATTTAAAAATAATTTTTACCTCTCGCTAAGAGAGGTATTGGATTCATGCTAAAATTCGCATATCCAGATTTTATTGAATAAGCACGATTTAAGGTCCCTAGAATACGATTATAACATTTTTAAAATGATGTCTGTGAGTGTGTGTGTGGATGTGTGTATGTGTGTGTGTGTGTGTGTGTGTTTGTATGTATGTATGTCTGGATGTTGTAGTCACGATTCCTCAAAAACTATAAGACTTAAAAAATATTTAACTGCAGTTTCCTCAATCTGACATTCCTGGGAAGAGCTGAAAAGGTTTTGGTAACAATTGAACAACCGGAAGTAGTAGTTTCTTAGAAAAATTCTTCTAAATATAATATTTTGGGCGTTTTTTTAATTAAATATTGAAGAACATAAAATTCTCCATCTAATACACTTAAAATTTTTATTATGTCTTGTATAGATTTAGAGATAGACTCTATAATTTATAGAGTAAACTAATCGCAGAGGCCAAGGCACTAAGGAAACCAGTTGACAAATTTCAATGTTTATAACATGACACATGTCATTGTCAAATATCAACAGTTTTAGTGACATTCTGATAGCTTTTCCTGGGAAGTATATTTAACTTTTCTTATTCTTTTATTAATTAAATATTTGAAATTATAGGTAAAATTGTGGTAAAATGCATATATCTATCAGAAATACCGCCAATCTGGTTAATGAATTGGAACAATATTTGACATTTAGAAATTTCCTCATACAATGAAAAATAGATATAATTTGAATTATATGTGTGCAGAAGACATGTTAAATATAATAAAAAACAATATTTGGGTAATGTTCTGTAAGATTTTGTTATAAAACGACGGTTCGAAAGCGAAGTGCAATACAATACTTATATAACCTAATATGGAAATGGCGAGAGGTCTTGTGCTGGCCACAACAGATTTTTTTATTAGTCACGAAGCCTAAAGGTGGGTTTATGCTGAAAAATTTAAGAATAGGAATAAAAATAAGAATAGTGTTAAGAATAATTTTAAACATAACGATATTGATAATACATTTTGTACTCTCTATGCAGATGATGCTTACTTTTTGATGTCCTGTTCAAAACCTGATTTTCGTGTTAGTGGCATCAATGATATAATAACAAAAATTTCAAATTGGTGTACTGCTAATAACCTTAGTCTAAATTTAAACAAATCCAACTTCATGCAGTTTTATCTAAATTCAAGTAACAGTATTGAGTTTAATACATCGGAAGTAAGCGTCTCTCGCACAGATAGTCTAAGTTGTCTTGGTATCTTGTTGGATGTGGACACCAAATGGGCTTCCCAATCTAAAGCAATAACAATTAAGTTAAACAAATGTTGCTATGTTTTACGAATGTTAACATCTCACCTAGAAACACATGTGACTCGTAATTTGTATTTTGCTTTCTTCCATTCAATTGCCACTTATGGGATTACCATTTGGGGGTCGTCATCTTTATTGCAGGAAGTATTTTGTATTCAAAAACGTGCCATACGAATAATGTTAAACATGTCCCCCCGCCAATCATGTAGAGGCACTTTTAAACAACAAAAAATATTAACCTTGCCAAGCGTCTAAGTTATATAGAGAGAACAAAGGGATGACTTATTATATTCTAGCCACCTATACTAAACTGTAATCTATAGATAAGTAAGCATAATTATACTATATAAGCCGTATGTAATAATAATCACTAGTCTAGTCTCCTAATAAACGTTGCTGTACGCTGTATACTCTGTTTTTAGAATAAAAGTTACTTTTTAAAAATAGAATTGTCGGATTATTAAATATATTTTCTACATATTAGAAATCTTAAAATATACTTTTAATAATTTAAATAACTTCAATATGTGCAGTTCGTCATATGATACCAGACAAAAAAACAATAATTTAAACGTACCTGTCCATAGAACTTCTGCATTCGAGAAAACAAGCGA
Organism: Ophonus ardosiacus; assembly: GCA_943142095.1. Taxonomy (NCBI): domain Eukaryota; kingdom Metazoa; phylum Arthropoda; class Insecta; order Coleoptera; family Carabidae; genus Ophonus; species Ophonus ardosiacus. The sequence continues at coordinate 25,930,410 of OW964837.1, forward strand.
ATATACTGGCATAAAATTTTATAACCTGTTACCAAATGAATTGAAGCAATGTTCAAAAACACATGCACTTAAACTATTAAAAAAAATATTTATCCATAAAGAATATTATTTAGTAGAGGATTTTGTCAACGACTGTAGAGACAAACACTTACAAACTACGTAAATTTGTTTTTAGGTCAAGGTTATTTCTACATTTCATTATACAAACACATATCCACATTTGCACAATTCCCTGTTTTATTTTATTTATTTTAAATTATTTTATCTATGTAATTTTATGTTGTTCATTTAATATTTATTTATTTTTGTGAAGCTATGTTTGTAATAAGTTTAAGGTTATCAAAAATTAAGTATGTATATATAAACAATTGTGAAGTCAGTATGAAACTGTGAAACGGTAGTAACTTTTAGTATGTAACTGTTTTGTATTTAACTTATATTTTTATGTTCTATTTTAATTTATTTTTAGTGGTTATTTTATTATGTACACTTTTATAAAAATGCCGTTTTACACTTTCTTTGCTTAAAAAAAAAAAAAAAAATTATCTCGTTTTCACACATTTCGCATATTGTTGCAATTTTATAAATTTTAACTGCTTGTTGAATTAATTGTCTGCTTGTGATCTTATTGATAACCATGTATGTTATAGTATTTTTATGTATGATTCCATAGTTTCTTTGGGGAGGTTGAAAAACAGCTTCAGCTGAACCTTACCCCCTTTGTACTGTTATGGTGCAATAAAGTTTATTATTATTATTATTATTATTATTATTATTATTATTATTATTATTAAGTAGTGTTTATGCTGCCAGTTATAAGAATAAGCGTAAGAATAAGAGTAGTGATATTAAAGTTATTAGGTTAGTGAAAAGTAGTTACATTTATTATTCTCATAGTGGTAGCAGCGTTGATTTGACATTTATAAGATTTATAATTTTATTATTATTATTATTATTTAATTTGTTAAAATGTACAATCAAAATATTATTTTGTCTGCACTAATTCAATTAATTGGGAAATAAGAGAATCCATCACTAAATTTGACATAATTATGTTTCGCCAACACCGATTATTATGAATGAATAATGAATGACCATTGACGTATTATAACTAACGTTAGTTATAATACGTCAATGTGAATGACCAATTTTTTTGTTTGAAGTATTTGACAGTTGATACGCATGCGCTCTTCGCTTACAGGAATAAGAATAAGGCGTAAAGTTAAAAGTAAACCAAGAAAGTAAACGAACTTTGGCTTATTCCTTATTCTTATTTCTGCAGCATAAACCGAGTCGTATGTTATAACTGTTTTAACTTTATCACTATTCTTATTCTTATTTTTATTCTTAAATTTTGCGAGCATAAACCCACCATAAGATAAAAACTATTCCTTTGTTACACAGTTCATTTTTCAAATGAATGTAACTGACAGTAAATGTCACTGTCAGAAAACTTATCACTTCAAATTAATAATAGTGACATTTTAAAAAGAAAATAGTAAATAAAGCAATAGTTTTCTGCAATGGAACAGTTTGCAGCGTTAGTAAATACGTAGGTAGGTATGTATTTAAATTAATAAAAATTAAATAGCGGGAGGTTTTGTGTTGGCCACATCAGATTTTTTTAATTTTCAAGGTCGGTTCTTTTCCATATTTTCATGTACCAGTCTGCGCGGTTAAAACTATGATAACCGACATTAAAAATTTGAATTCAGCATGAAATTCTGTTTTATTTAATGTATCGCACAATTTTAATAAAGGATTCATAAGTTACAAATGTACTTACTTTGTCCTAAAACCGTGCGAACGAATTTTTCCATTGTGTATACAGTTTTATTTAACTTACGTCTTTATCGACTACAAACAAGCTTGATACTAATGTATACGAAAGAACCGACTGACAACAAAGAGTACCAGGAAATTATGCGAAAATTCCATCATTTCGTTCGTAATAGCTTTTCCGATGCATCATTACAATATACAGGATATTAATTAAAGACAAAAAAGTTTCAAATACAAGTTGTAAACAATTAAATTCTAAACCTAAATCCCTGTAAAACAAAATATGAAATTTTATAAACATTGTAGATTTGTAGTGACAGCCATCAAATTCAAATAAAATAACAAAGAAATGCATATCACTTGAACTGTCTTCTTTTTACCTTCCGTCAAAAGGAAGGTATTGTTTTTGGTCAAAAAATTCGGTGGTGAGTTTTTAATGAATAAGCACGTTTTAAGGTCCCTACAATACGAATGTTCTATTTTTAAGATGATGTCTGTATGTATGTGTGTGTGTGTGTGTGTGTGTGTGTGTGTGTGTGTGTGTGTCCGTGTGTGTGTCTGTGTGTGTGGGTGTGTCTGTGTGTGTGTGTTTGTGTGTGTGTGTCTGTGTGTGTGTCCGTGTGTGTGTGACAAATTTTTCTCCGACGATAACTCCAAAACTACAATTCTAAAAATTATGATTCTTTCATATTCCTCTTCTTTACAATCATATGAAGTGCTGATTAGATTTTGGTTATAATTGGTCAACCGGAAGTACCCTTATTTGAAGTTCTTAACAGTTTTTCTAGAAAAATCGCAGTTAAATATCATTTTCGACATTTTATGTGATTATCAATAGAAAGAATATCTTATTCTCTATACGGTGCGATTATACATTTTCCTTCATATTCAATAGATATAGAATTATAGAGAGATTAACTTTCGAAAATTAGTCAGCATTGCAAAAATTATGAAAACAACAGATATATTCAAAAAAATCTAATTGACAGATGTCAGTGGCAAGTGCAAAACCAAAGTGGAAAGTATATGATCTGAAAGTGATATAAGTGACAGAGTGTCCCTCGCCAGTGACTTGCATTTGCGGCCTCGCCTCAAGATAGGAACTTATAATGCCAGAAGTACAAGAAAGGCAAAAGAGAAGATGGAAGGACTGTACAGCAGAAGATTTGAAAGAGGAAGAACTGTGTCACGAAGGTGCTTTGGACAAGAATGAGTAGAAGAGAAGAGTAAGAAACAGCGACTTCTAATAAAATAGGGCAAAGTTGAAGCAGGAGGAAGTGTTAAGTGCAATACATAATGTACGTTCGTATTCGTATTAAAATTTTATTAGATTTTAGAATCTTTTCAAAGGAACTTTCAGTATGGATATGTAAAAAATAGTGTGTTCTTGTTACAATTATACAGGATATATAGAATCTTTTTCAAGGAACTTTTGGTATAGGATATGTACAAAATACATCGAATTGACGGAAGGTTTTGTGCTGGCCACAACAGATTTTTTCAAATAGAAGTTAAAGATAATAATATTCTACACCTAATTCATTAAATACATCGACCGTTAGTATGAAGATGATTAAGGGTGATTAGCGAGCATTTGATTAGCAAAGTTTTATTTCTCTCAATGGGTTATAGATTATTTTAGAGAAAAATTAAATAAAAAATGTTTACGATTCATTTTTCTATAATTTTCATTTAAAATATTTTTGTCTAAAATAATCCATAAGAGAAATAAAACAATGCTAAACAAATGCTCGTTAATAACCTTAACAGTAATTTCGTTTTTATATTCTACACTAAAATTTCAGAACAAATTTTATTTGAATCGTCACTAAAGTGCACAAATATCGTCATTAACAGCCCGATTCACAAAAAAGTTTAAGCTAATCCTCATTTTTGGATTAGTGAATTATATTCTATTCCGGTATTTAAAATTTAATTTTCATGATATTATTAATAAAGGTAGATACTAGGAATAGATTAGACTATATTTTAAGATGTACATCTTTTTCAGCCATCATCGCTCTCTATCACTAAATAGTTGTCAAAATCTATTTGACATTTCGTGACTGTTTGTGTATTATTTTACTTTTTTGGAGAACATTTACAATTATTTCTGTCAACATATACGAATATGTGTTGTGAGGGTATGCGACAAAATAATGGGGAAACGGTGTATTTTGTGCAGTCAGTAGTACGTACGCTGTTTAGCTGTGTCATTTCATATGTAAGTTCTTATTAATTATTACTTGTTCCCTATAATATAATATGTGTATATAATATATTGTATTAAAAATATATAATGAAAGTAATTATGCACAAAAAAATTAAATATATACTCTTAGCGATTATGCACCAAGTATAACAAGTTAGGGACAAATCAAATTTTTATTTTGCCGCGTTTTCTTAACTTCCGTACTGTTGAAGGATAGAGATACTGTGTCTGCACGGTTATGGCGGGACAAGCGTTTTGCTCGTACGCTGCGTCTATTAGTTTAAAGGTCGATGAGAGAGATGTACTAAAGTAATCCATTATACCACGATTTAATGCAAATGCAGTGTTGCTAAACTTATGATAATTATTGTACATATACGATAATTTGGGTAGGTGTACGATATATATTGAGTGTCAGATTGACAGTCACCTCTAAAAATAAATATTCCTTTCATTTTCACAAATTTTCGATTTCAAATAAAATTTAATATGTACCTCGGCACTGAAGTTCCATTTTATCACTCATATGGTTTATTTCCTTCGACCTTACGGCCTCTGCAACTAAATTCCATATTCGTTCGTGATAAAAAGTAGAACTTCAGTGCCTTAATACATAAATAACTATAATGTATTTTTATTTTGTAACTGGTATTGAATTTCTAACAGTTAACGATGTGAAATTCTTTGTAATTTTGTTTCAGTTTCATTGTCTACAAATATGCAATATTAACAAAATTTCAAATTTTATTTTAGAAGTTACTAAAGGTATAAAACAAAATCTTTATTAGTGGTCTTTGACTAAAATTAAATTTTAATTTAATTTTTTCTATAGCAGATTTTAAAGCGTGCTTTGTTCAACTCGAAATAGTTGACTGACATTTTAACCGCAAGGGTAGATAAAATAATACTTTAACAGCAAGAGTAGATAAAGAATTCAATTGTATAAACATGAATAAAATGAAATTGTTTTCAAACAAATTCTATAACTACCACGCTACTGAGATTTTTAAATTGTTCTTAAATAATTTAATTTATAATCGGTTTTTCTAATTTTTGCTCTTTAAAACCTGCTATAGAAATAAATATAATTTTACACACGACGATAAAATTAAATTATCGACTCGCGAAAAATAATTCATTCGTGAAATCGCTCGTGAATTAAACTTTCCGCTCGTCGATAAAATACAATTTTATCGTCTTGTATAAATAATAACTAATTCCTGTAATATCCCTAAAACTATAAGAGATACAGTAACCAATTACTCGTGTAATGTTCCGGCATCTAGCCGCTATATCTTTATTGTTACTTGGCGCTGGTCGTCAAGAAAATGTTTTGTAAATAGAATATTAATGATTTTTGTTATGTCAAGATAGTAATAAATTTCTTCCGTCTTTATCATATTTTATAGTTTTACAATTTAAGTTTAGTATATTTTTACACTCGTATACATATTCTTTTCTAATATTCGTCAGAATGAATACGAAAAACGATATTCCCGATCAAATCCTATTAAATTCATCGGAAACAAACAGAAAATTGATTCCAGAAAAATCCGCTGAAAGATATAGGAACGAATATTGGTTTTTCACCTCCCGCTACCCTTGGCAAGGGAGATATAGGGATCGTGCTAAAAATCACATGTCGAGATTTTAACATTTTCACGATGATGTCTAATGTCTAAATGTGTGTATGTGTGTGTATGGATCTTGGCAACACTACAACTCAAATACTATTCAGAAAATTCTGAAACCCTGCATTTCTACCTTATTCTAATGTGGAAAGAAACCATTAGATTTAGGTATCCCGAAATGGCACTTTACTTGAAGCTCAAAGTAGTTTTTCTTCAAAAAATACCTTTAAATATATTTTTTGCGATTTATGTTATTATAAGAATTAAAATTTAATTAATTTTTATTCTTCATACTTTTTCTATATATTTTATAGATAAATATATAAAGTAAATAAATAAATAAATATATCATCACGGCATATTACCCATTTCTGGGTGTGCCAGTATCTACAACACATGTAGACATCGGTAATGATGACGATATATTTTACCGTGTGGGCGCTTACCAGGCGTCACCTCACGGGCACTCATAGCTGGCGTGGAGAGTGCACCACAGGGGTCACTTTTGTGCCATTTAAAATTGGAAATATTCGGCGCCTGTCGGGATCGAACTCGGTTCCCCCAGGTTCGCGACCAGACACTCAGGCACGCGGCCACGGGACCCCATAATATATAAAGTAGTCTATTTTATAAATCTCGGAGCCTATGTTTTAAAGATAACTCAATTCCTTAGTACTACAGTTCAGAGTTCATATGTATGTAACTGACAGATAAATGTCACTGCCAAAGAAGCTATCATTTCAAATTATTAATGCTAACGTTTTAAAAATAAAATTGTAACAGTAAATAAAACAATAGTTTTAATTATACGAATGCAAAAGAACATAATATAGTTTCCATCATCAATCAATATGTAGGTAAGTATTTAAATTAATAAAACTTTAAAAAAAAAATCTGATGTGGCCAGCACATGACCTCCCGCTCAATTCCATGTTTAAAATAGCAATGAGCTTTAAGTAAAGTTTCACTTCCGATTGATCGTTTGTAAACAAAATCTACTTTGTTGTTCTAATAAATAGAAAAGTTTGTAATACGAAATTTTGGATTATTTTATTATGCTTTTCCTGAAAAATCTGTTTGAGATTCAAATTAAGTACTACATCCGGTTTATCATATATAGTCATAATCTACTATGTTGTTTCAAATTATATAAGAGTATTAAATACCAACATCATTAATATATTTTAAGGAAAAATCGTCACACACACACATACATTATTGTCAAAATCATCACCAACTTCCTTATGCAATCTGTGTAAATTCTTCGCCGTACATTATCCATTTCGTAAATGTGTAGTTGCAAACTATTATTTGACACTTTGAAATCACGTTCCTATTGAGAGCTGTTTGATATATAATGCTGCAAACATCAAACTTAAATCGAATTATCCTGTATATCTAATATTTATTTATGATGGAAAATATATTATTTTTACAAACCTGAATTTCATTAGAATCATATTTAAACTACTAAATTCTTCTTAACACGGTTTCATTATTAATTTTAATGAAAATTGCTTCGTGACAGTGACATTTGTTTAAATATGTCAAATTTGTTATTAAAGTATTGTTTTTGTTTGACGCAGAGGCAAAGTGATGTACACAAATAAATTATTTTATAATATAATATAAAGTTATTTCAAGTTATTTACTAAATGCTATTATCGTAGAATTGAAGATTGTGCCTTTGTATTCAATTTGTATTGGTAAAAGTTGCTAAAAAATTATATTCAATGAATTTTTTACAAGAAAAACTGCTTTTATAAATGATACTTCTGGTTATCCGATATACACTAAAAACTAATGAGCTCTTCCCACATTAGTATAGAATGTATGTACAAAATTTCAAATTTTTCTGATTGATAGTATTTGAGTAATCGTGTCCACAAGATCCACACACACAGACACACACACACACACACACACACACACACACACACACACACACACAGACAGACAAACACACATACATACCTACAGACATCATTGTAAAAATGTTAAAATCGGATTCTGGGGACATCAAAACGTGCTTATTCACTAAAATCTCTATATCCGATTTTTAGCACGATCCCTATACCTCCCATACCTAGGGTAGCGGGAGGTAAAAATAACAGAAAAAAATCTGATGTGGCCAACACAAAACCTCCCGCTATTTAATTTTTATTAATTTAAATACATACCTACGTATTTAGCAATGCTTCAAACTATATTATGTTCCATTGTATATAATTATTGCTTTATTTACGATTTTTATTATTTAATATGTCACTATTATTAATTGTGATTAGTTTTTTGACAATGACGTTTACCTGTCAGTTACATTCATTTGAAAAATAAACTGTGTAACAAAGGAATTTTGTTTATCTTAGGCTTCGGGATTAAAAAAAGAAAAATGATTTTTAAATTTATCTGTAAAATATATAGAAAAAGTATTAATGTATACCTGTACAAAATTTAATAATCTATAATTTTCCAATGACACTAAATGCGAAAAAAATGGCATTTAATGGTATTTTTTGAAGAAAACCCATTATGAGCTTCAAGTAAAAACCATTTCCGTTTATCCGATTTACACCAAAATCTAATGGCTTCTATTCCTATTAGAATAGGGTAGAAATACAAGGTTTCAGAATTTTCTGAATGATAGTATTTGTGTTAGAGTGCAAACAAAATTCGTACACATACACACACACACACACACACACACACACACACACACACACACACACACACACACACACACATACATACAGACATCATCGTGAAAATGTTAAAATTGGATTCTAGGGACCTTAAAACATGGTCATTTACTAAAATCTCGATATGTGATTTTTAACACGATCCCTATACCTCCCGCTACCCTTGGTAAGGAAAGAGAAATATAGTTTTACTTTATTATACAATTTCACCAGTTATGTATGAGGTTTTCTTAATTTGTAAAACAATCTATTATTACTGAACTGTGACTATAATCAAATTTACTGGTAGAAGGAAAGATGTAACACAAATCTTTTGATTGACCTTTCCTCATATCAACACAAACAACATCAGTGAAGGTCACTGGTGTATGTTTATACATATACTGAAGTACAGAATTAATCAAAACAGTCACAAATCAATTATGAAGACCGTAGTATTAATAACTGTTTTGTTCATTGTTACTATTAAAGGTAAGAGATACATATATTAAATGTACATTTACTGCAATTCTTTATTGGATTTTATGATTATCACATTTGCTAACTAAAAATCATTGCATAATTAAGGAATAGGGATGGCAACAATTATAATGTTACTGATTACTTCCGGCATTCCATTTGCTTTACAATTCATATTGACACTCACATGAGGCAAAGCAAGCTTTGTTCATAGAGCAGTTTGAAACCGTCAGCAACTGTCAGAGGCATGCGCAGTTACATAAAATAATCACAAATTTTCATAGAGTTATAAAATATATATGCATATAGAGGGAGTCTAAACACTCAAAGGTGATGTCATGCGGGGTAAGCTTGTGTTTGTATGGCGACCATCTTGGGAAGATCAGTATATATAAGCGTTCTATGGTTATTTGATTATTTTAGGTTAATAATCAACTCTATTTTGTCTTATTTGGGTGTAAAACGTTTGTAATAATATGCCAACCTGTTGTGCCTTCGGTTGTAAGAACCGAACGCCCATAAAAACTTTAAAACAACAAGAAAAAGAAAAGGAAAAAGTGATCACAATTCACATATTTTATTATATTCTTTACATATTTCATATAAAAATATTAACTTATTTTTGTAATAAATATGTTTGTACTTCGCTACGTATTTATTTGTATTGTAAACATCATTATATTTTTATAAGAAATTTCTAGCCTTAAATTATTTGCCTATTCGGTATCCAGTTTTTGTACGTTTCTATTTTAATCATTACAATTGTCATAAAATTGGAACAGTTCTATGCATTATTCATTTAATTTCTATAAATATTTTATTAAAGTTTAATCGCAATTCACTTTAAATTGTAGAATTTTAATTTTTTTGGGTCTTTCAAATTTAAATTGTATTAATTTTAATACATTTCTGACTGAATTAATGCTTGCTGATGACAAATAGCTTCACTTTCTGTTACATTATTGTATTTTTGTAAAAAAACTGAAGAACGTGCACTTAAATACATTATATTGTAGATCGTCCCAAGATGGCGGCCACGAGATTCCCCTTCCGTCTCATGGCGACAAAAACTCTGTCCGCATCTATACTTTACGCTCTCTCTAGTCCTATTTTATACTCTAAGCAAATTTTAAACTCTGACTACTAGTTGGATGTTTACAGAAGTTTTCTAACTGGTTAGGGACTGATTGAAAACGGTCAGAATAATTTCCAACTCGGCTGGAAATTTTTTGTTTGAGACATGCGTATATTTTTCAGAAGTTTCGACATTCCCACATGTTTGAGTTTGTTTTCGTTTGCAGAAAATTAGGTTATCTATGAAATTGTTGTTTGATATATTAAAAATAAATTTATCATTATTATTTTAGTACATATTTTAAGATGAGTATTATTGCAAAATAATTAGGTACCGATTAAAATTCCTTTAATAATAGATGACGGAGTCGGATAGTAGTATGTCCACTAGAATATTTAACTTTTTAAATTATTCTTCAAGTGAAGAAGACGATTTTGAAATAATGGCTATTAAAAAAAAATGAGTTATGATAAAATGGCAATACTCCAGTATTCAGATTTTTTTTAACATTTTCATACAAATTGCAAATGATATTACAGTAAGATTTACAGTTTCACAGTATTTCCAATCAAGCTGAAGAAAACAACACTAGATGTTTATAAATGAATTTTCTTTTCATTATGTGTTCACAGAAATATTCAAACCGTTTGATTTGCAACTATATAGTTTGAAACCGGGCATGCGCATTCGATCTCAAACTCCAACTGTTTGCAAATCATTTGAATGATTGAAGCTGCATCCCCATAAATTTGTATTCACGTATTCGTGATATGTAATTTACGTACGCTAAAATCTAGCGCTTTCCGACTGAAATAATACGTATTACGTATTAAATTTGACAACTTGTTCTTTTTCATCGTGTCGTTAAAAAGGCAAACCACAGATCACCTCAAGCCAAACACCATCTATTACTTATCAAAAACAAACACAAATTCAAATTTTGTATTTGTACGCATATGCCAAAAGCATCTGTATCCGTGAAAGTTAAAATAAACCAACTTTCGTACATTGCGTTCTTGAAACGGACCGTTGTATCATTTCTCTATTTTCATTGGTTACACATGATCACGTATACGTACATACGGATTCAATCAACCAATGGAGTCCTGGACTATTTTTTTTTTCATTTATTATTTTATGAATCTTCAACACAATGAAAATGATCTGAAGAACAATACTAATTCACTTCGAGACTAGATTAGCTGTGTTCTTTTTGGTCAAAATTTCAGGTTGTTTCAGCTCTCTTCAAACCAGTGGCGGCTCGTCCAGGGTGGCAGAGGGGGCAGTGCCCCCTCAGATTTTTTTACATCAATATATTATAGATTAATTGTTATAAAAGTATCAATTTGATCCTATAGTTAGCATTAAACAATGTACTGTTAAATTGAAATTAGCGCTGTGCCGCTCAACAGCGCAATATGCATCAAATTCTGCTTGAGGGGGCATGCCCCCTTCAGAGAAAAATTATGGCATTATACTCCGCGATACGTTCCAAACTTGTGCGGTAACTAGTGCAGCGCTTACCAGTGATGCACAAGTGAGACGTATGTCGGGTCACGCAGCACACAGAGGCGGCAAGCCCCCCCTGGCCATCTATAATACTGATTTCTTTACATATGTTCTACAGCACATTACCCGTGCTAATGGGTACACTATATTTTCAGTATTCTTATTATTTTCTTATTCTTATGAAAATATGAAATCTATTTACCGGTTTGTTCGCATTTAAACATTGGATTTATTATTTAAATAATAAATATGTAGATATTATATTTATAATAAATTCTATGATATTAATGATTAATATGGAGTTATACAGAATTAATTTGTATAAAACAAATTAATAATTTAAAGTTAAAGTAAACATTCTGTAAAACTGATATAACAACATACATAAAGTATTTTCAAAAAAATTTATTTTCGAATTTTAATAAATAAATATGCATGTATTTAAAAAAATCATCTAAGAGTTTTTTTTTAACAAAATTGATATTTTAATTTCCAAATGAATGTTTTGCTTATTTTTCAAGTTTGTAAATTAATTCATAAAAATAATCCCAATATCTGAGTGAGAGAGTCGCAGAGGTGGCAAGCCCACGTTGTGAGTCGGAAAGAATCGCACGTACTCGGAGCACTTCGTATCTCGCGTTTCGCGTAGTAAGAGCAAGTCTCACAAAGCAGTCTCAGATCTGTCGTATATAAATATAACTTGCGTTACTCAAAGCTTGAATGTGTAGTACTGTAATATTCCAATTTTACTACTTATTCTTATCTTGTTACTTCTACTTCCTTCTATTGTAATATATTTTTGTATCGTTATCTCTTGTTTTTGGAGGTCTTCTTCTAGTTTTTTCTATTGTATTTATATTCTTGTTGATAATTAATATTAAAATTGTTAGTAAGCAAATCGGATTTCTAAATAAAGTTCCATGACCACAGATTAATTTGCCCCCCCGCTCAAAAATACCACGAGCCGCCACTGCTTCAAACTCAGTGAACTGTTGTTCCGTTTGTTTTAATTGAGCTGTGCAATACTAATTGTACTCACGACCCCCTTTACTGGGGGGGGGGGGGGGGGGATAATTACATCCTTCCTCATAGATCCACCAATATGTGACAGTTGTTTTACTCTTTTCAATCAAATGCTCTACATCCACATCACCTTTTTCATTTTTTAAACTTTATTACTAGTGCGCTCTTTATAAAACTTTTGGTTGATGCTACCAGAATAAAGTAAATGAGTGTATTCCAAAACATTTATTTTATAAAATGTATTATGTGTGTCATATACCAATCAATACAGGGGCGTCGCAAGTATGGGTCAGAGGGGGCGGATCGCCCCCCTAACTTAAAACAGGGTGGGCATCGCCCCCTCTCCCTCAACTATTTTCTTTTTCCCTTTACGTGACCAAGTTAACCTTATTTTGTCGTTATATTATAAATAATTAAAAAATATGTCTAAAATTTATATAATTAAATAAAAGTTAGTATCATTACCGGGCGTTTTGGCTTTTTTACAGTTCGGTGGACAGTAAAACTAGCAAAAAGCCCGGCGGGCGTAATGTTCAATATTCCGCCCTAGTAACAAACAATTTTAATGCATTTGTGCGTAAATTTCATATACCGCCTATTCGCGATTCAAGTTAAGCAAACTCTATCTGGTGGACAAAATTTGAACTAAAAATACGTCCATAATATAGTATTTCCTTTCCTTCACAGAAATTTTCTAGAGATTGTAAGCTATTTAAAATATCCTTTAACACAAGTTTCATGTTTTGAAACTTTTTCAATAGCGTAACATTCATTATATCAATGACATATTGACAGCTCGTACAATGTTATGATGTCATAAACACTGATATATAATGGCGGGATAATTTAATTTGAATCGCCAATATACTAAACCCCCCTCCCCCCCCCCACCAATTCTCCTTATTTATTTACATCGCGATTTACAAAAAAAAAAAAAAATTAAATCTTTTTAATTTTCTAGGTTGGTAGAAACTGGGTGGAATATGACAGGACTTTAGGACCAACGAAAGTGAAAGAGATAGACATAGATTCACAGTTAGTAATAGAAATAGTAAAAAATACGAATGTATATGCTGAATAACGAATATTAATTAAAAAAATGAAATGGTATAATTGAGATATTTCGGAAATAAAGGGTTTTTTGTTATAGCGCTTCGACACGTATATGAAATCTATATATATAATATTTTGATTGGCGACCGAAAGACCGCCTATATATGCATAAAATATAGCGTGTTAGGAGGTGGGGATTACTACCAATGGAAGTTAAGAAATTCAAATTCGAAACGAGGGGCTCACATTCCTGTACGGCAGTTTTCAAACAGTTTTTATTTTAACATTAATTTATTGCATTAAACTTAATTTAAATACACCTGTAATTATAAAGTATGTAGACTTATACAGTGTTATAATATTCATTTATTTTATGTAAATATAACTTAAAATAGCATATATTTCTAGAACATTTAGGTCTATGATGAAAACAGTTTGATATAAAAACACATAAATGTGACGTCACGTCAATCTTTTCAAAATTCGGGAGACCATAACTCGCTTATTAATAGGAATTTTTTCACCGGATTTTCATCAATAGTCTTAGTTTTCCTAATATTTTCAGATGAAATTATAAAAAAAAAAAATGGTGGAATCCCCCATTGTAACAAATTTTAGACAATACAAGAATGTTATTTTTAATTCTATAATTAGCTAGTTAAAAATACATTCAGCTATATACCTCAGTGTGTAATAATATTTTTGCATTTTGTCATTTATATTTTCTTCTAGCTAGGAGGTTGAACGAATACATCTCGCAGTACGAGACCCTTTCTTACAATGAAGCCGAGGTACACAAATCGCACCAGAGGGTTCGCCGAAATGCACCAGGAGTCGTTCCATATGACGGAGCTGTCCATATAAATTTTCAGGCCCACGGCAAGGACTTCCAATTGCGACTCAAACAGGATGTTACCACCTTCAGTGACAATCTTGAGGTAGTGGGCCCTGAAGGTCCACTGCAGGGGGATACGGCCCATATTTACCACGGCGACCTAATCGGTAAGGGAGATAAATAAATATGGTGTTATTAATTACTAGAATTGTAAGTCATACAGCATTTATTTTCTCTTGCGTTAAGATAAATTTTTGTACTTTTGTCTAAAATCATTCAAAAAATAATAGTCATGATAAAAAAGTGCAACTATTTTAAACCGATTAGGAAAGATAACAAACGATAATTATACAAGTGTCCCTTAAACAGGGGACATGGCTTAACCACAGATTCCTGAGGCTAAAATAAGACGATTTAACCAAACTTGCTTCTACCGGAAAGTGCACCATTTAGCCAGTATTCTGCTTCAAAGTTCAAAGGACACCTAAGTTTCATACACTAGTGGTTCACTAATAATAACAAGTATCACCTTAAAAGATGACTTATAACCATATGAACTGTCATACCAAATTTCATCCAAATCGTATAAAGCGTTCTGTTATTATAAGCAAAATTAATTTTTTTTTCAAAGAACTTTGAAGCAGAATTCTGGCTAAATGGTACACTTTCCGGTAGAAGCAACAATCTGTGGTTAAGCCATGTCCCCCTATTTAAGAGACACCTGTATACAAACTTTTAGATACGTCTTATACTGCAGTACAAGCTTTGAAGTGTGGATTCTACATACCAAAACGAGGAAAAAAAAATCTGTTGTGGCTAGCACAAGACCTTCCATTAATTTGATGTATTTTGTACAAATCCCATACCAAAAGTTCATTTGAAAAGATTCTATATATCCAGTAAAATTGTAACACGAACATAATACAATTTTTTACATATTCCATACAGAAAGTTCCTTGGAAAATATTCTATAAAGCCAATAAAATTATCACATGAATATATATATATTATGTATACTCATATATAAATACTCTAAAAATGCGTACACTTACGTAACATTATCTTTACAATTAAATAATATTACTACCAAGTTTATATCTCTACCCATTTTTGAATTATTGCCCCAAAAGTCAATATACCCCACATTTAGATAAAAACTTTCGAAAATCTAATTTTTTTAGGGGTCACTGTTTCTTACCCTTCTCTTTCACTCATTCCTGTCCAGCGCATCTTCTTCACACTGTTGTTCCTCTCTCAAGTCTTCTGCGATACAGTTTTTCCATTTTCTCTTTCGCCTTCCTCGTACTCCCGACATGCTGATCCTATACTTGCCATATTTGATTTCGCACTTGGCACCACTTGGCACTGACATCTGTCAATTATATTTTTTTTTTGCATATATCAGATGTTTCCATGATAAATAGCAAAGCTAACTGATTTTGAAAATTAATCTCTTCATAATGCTTTGACTATATCTATTGTATATGAAGGAAAATGTATAATCAAACCGTGCAAGTGCATTTTCTTTAATATTTATAAAACATAAAATATCAAAAAATAATATTTAACTGCGTTTTTTTAAGAAAAACTGTTAAAAACTTTAAATAAGGGTACTTCCGGTTAAGAATTATAATTTTTAGAATTGTAGTATTGGAGTTATCGTCGGAGAAAAATTTGTCAAACATGGACATACGTACACACACACACACACACACTCACACACACACACACACACACACACACACACACACACACACATACATACATACATACATACAGACAGACAGACATCATTTTAAAAATAGTAAATCGTATTCTAGGGACACTAAAATGTGCTCACCACTCACCACAGAATTTTTTGATCAAAGACAATACCTTCCTTACCTAAAGATGACGGAAGGTAATTAATCAACAAAAATAGTAGCGGTTTTGTTATTTTTTTTACAGACTTTGCAGTACTAATTTTTTAATTAGAAATTATTAAGGGACAGTTGTAATAATTAAATATGGGCTTAAAATGGAAAGAATATTTAATTATTTCAGTCGCATTTGTGTCAAATGAAATAAACAAAAGAGTAGACAAGGATATAAGCGAACTATCTCTGTTCGGTAGCGTTATAGCACAAATATTTATTGGAATTTATATCTCGTGCTGGTATCTACGACTATAATTTAAACTGCAAAACCTTGTACAGTTACATGAAGAATAAATTTTTCATTATAGGTGAACCGGGCAGCTCCGTGTTCGGCTCATTGATCGATGGAGTCTTTGAGGGCAAAATCATCTCGCCAACGGAGTCTTTCTATGTAGAGAAGGCCCGCAACTATTTTGCGCTCCAGAAAAATCAAAGCTTCCACTCTGTGATTTATAATGAGAACCATGTTGAAGATCCTTATCAGCATAAGACGCAAGGTAACTGATAATACCACGTGGACAATTTCTCAAATTCTAGGGTGGTCTAGAAACTTTGAAGCCTAACATAGGCTGTGTCTGATATTGCACTTTTATCAGCTTAATACCTAAATCCTAAATTTATATGCCCTAAATCTAATGATTATTTGGGATTTTAGAAATTAGATTTTAGGGTTTTGCAGGAGCACACTATGCCTTGAAGTTGACGCGCATTAATGAGCCTGTTTCACATTTTTCAAAAATTATTTTAAATGAAAGTTTATGCAATGATTTTCTTAGTAATAATTTTTATTTTAATAAATTGTTGTTATTTGTGGAAATAATTAAATAAAAAGATTGGCGTCCTGAAAAACTACCCCCCACTCTTGTGACGTAGTAGTACATACATGACATCATTAATAGCCAATAGGAAAATAGTTTATTCATATTATTTATATAAATAAACGTAGGCTAAAGTTTGTCACATGTTAATAAAAAAATCTTTTAATTTGACATTTGACGCTGACATTGCTCATTGTAATTGAATAATAAAGTAATAATGGCTAATTCAAATTACACACAAGCTAAGTCGGACAATTTACCGAAGGTCGGTAGCTGGATGATGGCTGAATTTATATCACAACGATTGTTTTACTGCTACCGAAATAAGGGGTGTTAAAGGATTGAGGTAAAATAAAATATAAAAACTGAATTCAAAAAAATATATACTGTTATCTTGAAGGTGGATGAAAGTTGAAATGATCTTCACATACATGAAGATACGATTTTTCTAACAAATTATCAGCTCTTTGACCAACTGCTTCTAGCCACAATTTTCTTCACATCTTTTGTAAAATTTATAAACTCCATAGTAGGTTTGTTCCTAACAGTATTTTTGTAAGAAGGCACAATACAATATCGTAAATTACTCATTTTATTTTGAACTTTTTATTACGTACATATTTTACAACTTGAACCAATCTAAAAATTTGACACTTGTTTGACAACTTTGACAATACACTTGACACCTTAGAACCGCTGAAGATGTATGTACTCTGACGTCACATTCTGTTTCAGATCACGTGACTTATTCAAATTTTATCGAAATTTCAAAAATTAATTGTAAAATATCTAAAGGATATTTCGTGATATTTTCAAATTTGAGGCTCTTTAAAGAACAATATCTTTTAAAATTTAATACTTAGAAGTCATATAAAAATTCTTGCAACAGCCCTATTAAACAAATCATATTCGTTACTATAATTTGTACAAAACGTCAAATTTACTGTCAAAGAATAGCTTCTTAACTTCTATTTTATGAAATATAATATAAACTTTTAATCTGAAGCATCAAATTACATCGAATTTGTTATTCTAAAGTGTTCCCATACAAACTAATGGATGTCATTAGTGTGTCATTCGGAGTTGAATTTATGTGAACAAGACCTAAATCCTAAATACTAAATGCCAAAATGCGACATCGAACACAGCCATAGAAACTTTAGAGTGATCAAAAAGAAATGATGCAGTTGGCAATACTGTTCTGGGGATCTTTTTATTCCACAACACCAGGTGAAAGCGGAAATACTATTTAGCATGTCACTTTGACAATAAATACAAATAGGTTATGTCAGAGGTGGAGTCTGACAGCTAATTGGACTTTCAGTGATTGAAAATATTATTGTTTATGGGTATAATTCAAGAAATAAAAGTACGTAAGGGAAACAACAACAATTTTAATAAAAAAATGTAAATATACCCAAATTTAAATTTTCAAATGTCACTGTCAACAGTGTCAAAAACAGGAAATAAATTTATGTATCAATCTTACCAATTTCAAGTATTGCCAACTGAATCAGTTATTTTTGACCACTCTATATTTATTTATCAAAGCACAGAAGTTATATTTTTTATCACGAATGTGGAATTTATTTGCCGAGGCCCTCAGGAACTTCAGTGCGAAGGTGCATATTAAATTTTATTTGAAATCGAAAAATTGTAAAAATGAGAGGATTATTAATTTAATAGGTTATATTTAAATATAATCCGTCAATCTGACATTCAATGTTGCTAACCTCGGACATTGAAGTTATCGTAAAGAACACTCAAAAATATATATTTTATCTCAAACTTATTCATTGGTGCTTCTTGCACATATTTTTGTCATTTTACGTACAAATTTACTATTGTAAATCGTACACCTAATACATCGTACATCGTAATATCACAGATTATCTATACTATCGTACGGTAGTATAGTTAATCTGTGGTAATATATCGTCATCATTACCGATATCTACATGTGTTGTAGATACTGGCACACTCAGAAATGGGTAATATGCTGTGATGATATGTTATTATTATTATTATTATTATTATTATTATTACACCTGCCTAAATTATCTTACATGTACAGCATTTATTATAAGGTTGGCACCATTGCAATTGCATGAAATCGTAATAGAATGGATTACTTTACTGCCGATTTCTGAGCTTTTATTGACGATTTTTGTGCACTTTAGTGACGATTTCAGATAAAAGTATGTTATTGGTCACGTTTTATTTTTCAACATAGTCTCCTTTTAAGGCTGTGGCATCACTGAAGACACCAGCCAATGGATGAGCAGCATCCAAAACTCTGCTGTGGAAACCGACCTCCCGCCAATTCCTCTTTTGAAGTCGAACGAAGACAAACAACAGACTTCAAAGGAAGATTTCAAAACCAAGCCTGCTTATTTGTTTCACCGCGAGCACCCTAACGACAAAGACAGGAAAGAGGCAAATGAGAATGACAGAATGAAGAGGGCTTCAAGAATTCGAGAGGATAGTAACACTTGTTCCTTGTATATACAGATTGATCCATTTTTATGGAGACATATCTGGGACAGATTCCCAGAGGTAAGATAATTATTATAAATAAATAAATCATCATATTACCCACGGCTGGGTGCTGGGTGTGACATTCTGCTTCGTACACAAATATCGGTAATGACCACATATTCGTACCATGTGGGCATCACCTCACGGGCACTCTTTGCTGGAATGGAGAGTGCACCGTAGGGGGTCGAAATTTCAGATAAAAATCGAAAAATTGGTCGTTTTAGTTGAAAATTATTCTAAGTCCCAAAAAAGAAGTTTACGCTGTCATGGTAATGGGGTCATACCACATTTTCCAATTTATTTTTTTCCTGAAAGTATACTTAAAACCACTTGCAGAAATATATATTTTATGTCACATAAGTTTCTAGTTTTACAGAAATAATTTTTTAAAGTTTATATTAAATTTCAAATGACGTCATGGTTTTGCGACCGTGACCGTAGTCCCTCCTAACGAATAAAAATGGAACTACGTTTGACGTTTATGTTATTTGACTTGAAAGCAAATGTGACAGCAAGTTATTTTGTACTCGTGCTTTTGTTTTTATTGTATATTGAATAATTTGATTATGGAAATTAATTTTGAAGAAGCGAATTCAAATAATTTGCAGAAAACAATATTATACAACCATGGTAATATCTAAATCACACATAATTTGTATTTATTTATTAGAACATTTCGTTATTTGTACTTACATTTAAACAAAAACAACTTGTTGCAAAGATATTTACTTTGAAAACGTTGGTTATGGTCGAAAAATGTGACAGCGCTGCGCTGACATTCATGTACAGTACGTGCACGAGTACATGTGTGCGTGACTATCATTGTATGTGTGTACAAAACCATGACGTCACAAAATAAGACTCAAAATGTTTAGAAAGAAAATCATGAATGAAAAGTATAAGAATATTAAATATTTTTCATGTACATATGTATAAAATTATGTAATTTTTTTAATTATATAAAAAAAATCAATATATTTTTTTTTTGGTATGACCCCATTGCCGTTATTTATTTATTTTCATTAACTGTCACTGTCAGTTATAAAAATCACCTCTATTTGATATGTAAATATCGCGAAACCTTTATTTAAATTCTTCAACAACTCGACTGATCGTTTTATTACCTTTGCCCTAGCATTGAATTAGGTAAATTCGTTCGTCTTTTGACAATATTTTCAACGATTATGGTTGATTTTTATAACTGACAGTTAATGAAAATAAATAAATAACGGCAATTACCATGACAGCGCAAACTTATTTTTTGGGACTAAAACGACCAATTTTTCGATTTTTATCTGAAACTAAAAGAAAATTTGAAAATGTTAAAACTGAATTGGCCGTTTCGGGACATCCAAAAACTTTTATCACGAATACATTTTTTTGTAAAATAAAAAATAAAAAAGTTTTTCCTCTTTGGAACTCGATCCGTGGACATACTGTATATCTATTATACACAACTGTTATAATATTTTCTATTTTAATAGTATAAAACCCGAAAATTTCGGAAACAAAAAGCCAATATAGAATTCTAAAATGCATGTACCAAGATTCGTAAAAGTAAAATTGCATTCGCTTGTTTTCTGTGATAGAATTCTAAAGTGCGTGCTGCCTCTACAGTTTCGTTGTGAATTAAAATATGGAGTATTATCATGTTTTATTATGAATTCAAAAAGGTTTGAGTGTTTATGAGTGCAAATAAAGTTTATATTCAGTTTTTATTGAACTTGCGCCTTCTTTGGCTACAATTTACAGCTACTATAAAGAATTTGAAAGAAAAAGGAATTCTGTTCAGCATTGAAAAGGACATTGCTGCTTTTAATTTTAAGCTGGACAATGAAAATCAAACACCCTGTATACAATAAGATATTCTTTCATATTGATAATCACATAAAATGTAAAAAAAATTAACTACCTGTTTCCAAGAAAAACTGTTACGAACTTCAAATAAGGGAACTTCCGGTTAACGTTAACCAATTATAACCATAATCTAATCAGCGCTTCATTGGATGTAAAGAAGAGAAATTTGAAAGACTTGTAATTTTTAGAATTGTAATTATAGTATTGAAGTTATCGGTGGAGAAATTTTTGTCACACAGATATATACAGACATCATCATAAAACTAGTAAAATCGTATTCTAGGGATCCGAAAATGTGGTTACCCATTAAAAACTCACCAACGAATTTTTTGACCAAAAACTATACCTTCTTTATTTCATTCACTTTTGTGCCATTTAAAATTTGAAATATTTGGCATCGGTCAGGTTGGGGTCCCGTGGCCGCTTGCCAGAGTGTCTCGTCACGAACCAGGGGAACCGGGTTCGATCCCGACCACTATAGAAATAATTATGTATATAATTTATATAAAAATTCGATATGAGTGGAATCCCCTTATATACCGAAATTTGCTGTGTCATTTCAATTTCAATAATTAATTGAAATCTTTTAGCATAATGATCCTACTAGAGAAAGTGAAGTATACGACAAAACGAAAGCAGAAATAGTATCGCTTATTGCTCAACACGTTAATGCCCTGAATTATATCTACAGCTACACCAAATTCGATGGACGATCAGAACACCGCAATATCAATTTCCAAGTACAAAAAATTAAAGTGAGTAAATATATTTCTATTATCTTCATATTTATTTTTGTAAGGAATTAAAAAATAATAACACTTGACTGTTTCACAAGATTCAGTTTCTGAATCAACCTCTCAGTCATTTGTCAGAGACTGGCTCACTCAGCTAAAACCACAGACGCGTTTCGCTCTTATCGGAGCTGTTCAGTGTGGTGCACTGACGTCTCTAGGAGGCATTGAGTCGGCTGAGTGAACGGATGATAAACATCCCAAAAAGATAAGATGACTGCACAAGCAAGTAGCTACATGCAGAGACATCTATCAGGAACGCCGTGAGCTTCGCTAGCCAAATGATAATGTATATACATAGTGTGGCCAATAGGGGGATCGATTTTGATTGGTCGGCGCGAATTTGCCTAAATATGGCGGATATTATGCCGACAAAGTGACATCTTGAGATTTGTTACGTGAATTATACGTGAATTGAAGGTAATTATATTATATTTATATTTTAGATAGTGCAAATAATTAAATTAGACGTGTATTTGTATATTTATAACTCAAAGTAACATATACATATTTTTTAACATCACATCTTTTTTAGGTTAACTGTCAAAATTACTAAAAATGTCTAATATTAATGTATATATATATATTAGATGCCTGGTTGCGTGACGGCTGGTTGTTCAAACAGTTCTTTGAAAGGATTTAAAATGAAAATAAATATTTTCTTTCCATTTAATATGCTCTTTCATTAATGGGGTCCTATACCATTTTTCTTTTATTTTATTTTTTCTGTAAGAACAGGATAAAATAAGAACTTCAGTGCAAACGCGACTTAAAAATTTTACGTAATAAGCGAGATATAAATTTTTAAAGTTTAAGAATTTGTGCGTGACGTAGCGGGTACTAACGAGTGATCGACAAACAATGGGACAAACTGTTAGTTATACTGGAAACAATTTTTTTCATGTTTGCATAGCTGAAATGTTTTTATATAAAAACTTATACGTTATATTTACGAAGAAATTAGTATTAAGTATAAATAACATAAATAATAAGCATTTAACAAGGATTTCTTCCTAATAAATTACAGAACATTGAAACAGTTTGACAATATTATTACACAATATTGAGTACTTTAGAAAAAAAAGTTATAAATTAATTGGATTTATATTTAGAATCTCTAAGAGCTTTCGTAATGCACTGTCATATAAATTATTATATTATTCAATTGTTAGACCATACCTAGAATTTGGATCAATAATATGGAATCCATGTTACATGTCTAACATAAATGCAATTGAAAAAATTCAAAGGTATTATACTAGAGTAATATGCTACAGACTGAATATTCAATATGAATCTTATGAAGACCGGCTTAACATACTCAATATGCTATCTTTGAAGACACGCAGGATGGTCTCTGATCAAACATTTTTGTTTAAAATACTAAATAATAAACTTGATGTTAGTGATTTATTACAACACATTAAATTTCATGTACCATCGAAATTCACTAGGTCAAAAAATTTGTTTCACTTATCACATTATAATGCGAATTATTGTATGAACACACCCATGCATAGAATTATGTTATCTTTTAATAATCATTTTCATGAAATTGATCTTTTTTGTACTTCACAAGAAAAATTTAAAGCACAAATTATATCAATTTGTAATAATCTTTAAGATATACTTATTAGTGGAGTGCCGTAAGACAAAAAAATGTAAAAACCTCGGAACCCGGTTCCACTGAATGGATTTTCGTGAAACCTTTTCTATTACATTGTTAAAAGTTTAAATAAAAAAGTTTACCTATCAAAATTTGCCGATCTCAATTACAACAATTTTTAACAACAATTAATTGAAGAATGAGAAAAATATGAATAATAAAAATTTTGTAGTAAAGATTTCTGTTTTATATACAATAAATTATATTTTTATAGTAACTTTAAAATGTATTTATAATATTTTAGCAAAAAAAATTACATAAAAAAAATATACTAAGGCGAGTTATTTAAAATCGTATATATATCGGACCGAAGATACAAAAAAGGTAAAATATACTGCATTAAAAAAAAGACGATATTTTTAGAAAAAAAATATTTCTTATAAATAAAATAAATAAATATATCATCACGGCATATTACCCATTTCTGGGTGTGCCACAATCTGCTTTATCGCAGACATCGGTAATGATGATGACATATTTGTACCGTGCGGGCGCTTACCAGGCGCCACCTCACGGGCACTCATTGCTGGCGTGGAGAGTGCACCACAGGGGTCACTTTTGTGCCATTTAAAATTCGAAATATTTGGCGTCGGTCATTGTATTATATAAAAATTGAAAAAATTTCAGTCAATTATCTACATTATCGTCGTCATCAACCTCATTAATTTGGATGATAGGTGATGGATTAGTGCAACTGTTGCCATTGCATTCTAAGCAAGGTACATTGCAATTCAATTTACTTTTCATGCACTCACAAGATGCTCCACATTGTTTCCGGTGTCAGTATTCCGCTTTCATATTTCCAACCCCATTCTTCTGGTAATATGTCCCTTCCGAGCCATGTTTGAATTTAAAGATATACTCTTTTGAAGTGTCCAAAAGCGGCGTCTGCAGTAGGTACCAAAGATGGTAATGTAATTTTTATCGGTTGTTTTTACGAAAGAGTTGTACCTTAATGTATTTAGATCTTTTATTTTTTGGGGGGCAGCGTATAAAGCAAGCGTACATGTAACACCAGCGTTAAAAATGTCATAGGCGTCTTTACATTAATTTTCAAAAACTGTTGCAGTATTTTGTAAGTCCGGCCGTTTCTCGAAATTTAAAAAAAAAACATTTTTTCCCCGTTGGAAATGCCGACGTCGTATCACACCCAGTAAAAGAATGTAAAAAAGGATATGCTGTTTACATTTTGGTAATACTGTTTCCAAACTTTTAGATGAGTACACTTTTTGTAGAATTTTGCCTTTTGCTGGTTTTTGAAAGTAAATTTCTCGATTTGTTGGTGAGAATGCAGTCAGTAAAACTAGAACATCCACATCCTCAGAAACTACAACAATATTTTCGGATTGTAAATTAATTGCTGTTTCAATTATTAATCTATCGGCATCATATTTGATTTTCTGCAAGTGTGTTTCGTAGCATATCTATGGCATTCGTTAAAAAATTTTCTTGTCCTACTTTGAGTGGCATGTTTTAGTCAAATATGATGTCATTACATGCATTTCTTCTAGAGCGACGAGTTCTTTCGATCGATTTTGTGCTGTTTTTTTGGTAACCATCAAATACTACATAAATGTTGTGTCCGTAATTGTTACATAAATATCTTATGAAGTGTTCACAAATAGTGCCGAAATTTTCATCCAATTGCCATTTGCAACGGTGTAGTAACATCCCTCCATCAATTAAGTAGAAAAATTTTTGTACATCGTTCACATTCACCGTCACTTCTTGGAATAGGTCATATAATGCAGATTTTTTTGTTTTGCGCATTTCGCCATCTTCAAAAAGAGCCAGAGGATAAGGGGCTAATTCAAAATTCATACAGGTTTTTAGTTCTTCGTCTGATTTTTTTAAAACGCAAATATGTTGAAATAAAATTAGTGGGTCAATTAGAATGATAACATCATCCACTTTTATTTTACTTGAGGAAGCCAATAACAGACTCAAGGACATGCATGTATTAGTTATCCTATGTAAAATCTAAATTTAATCGCAAAAAAATTAAAGGTTTAACAGAAAATAAATGAAAACTCCAAAAAAATAATAATTATTTATTTTAATAATTAAAAAATTGAGATCGGCAAAAATAAATGGGTAAACATTTTAGTATTTAGTGTTAAAAACACTTTCCAAAAAGTTTTACAAAAATCCGTTCAGTGGATCCGGGTTCCGAGGTATAAACCTTACGGCACTCCACTATATTTAGCACTGTTAGTTCTATTTGAAATTAATTGTAATATTTAATGTTTAATGCGTGGGAGCCTATATTGGTATTGGCTGTTGGCTCTCCTTAATTGTAAAATAAAAATAAAATAAAAAAATAAAATAAAACAAAGTATGACGACGGATGGCGCTAATGTTTGCCTGTTTTGAAGTTTCAATATTAATTTAATTAATATTATTATTAATTTAATTCATATTACAAATTGATTTATTTATAAATACATGATTATTGTTAATATTACTAGATGTTATAATTAAACAAATTCATCAAACACAAAATTGTTAAACGTTTTGTTAGGTTATAGAACATCATGACATTTCATATTCTTTCAAAGGTGACCGCTACAGACGCGCGAATCTTCTTTTTAAAATCAGGCGACCAATCAAATTCTTAGTACCTAACACGTCATACCCAATTAATAATCAGGTTCAATCTTCAATCGCTTGTAGTTTGTGACCTAGTTAATATTTAAAGAAATTTTTTTCACTAATACTCATTAATTTATGTAAATTTTCGTCTTCTTATTTAAGATAGTTAAAATATGACTATGGTATAGGACCCTATTGTTTATCGAATTTAGTTTAGTTATCACATCATATGAATTCAAATTTCCCGCGCATTTTGCCTAAATATGGCGGCGGTTGGCCACACTATGTATATACAGTCACTATAGTTCTGGCTAAGTGAGCCAGTCTCTGATAAATGACCGAGAGGTTGATTCTGAGACTGAATCTTGTGAAACAGTCAAGTGTTATTATTTTCTGAATCTTGTGAAACAGTCAAGTGTTATTATTTTTTAATATCTTATTTAAACTGTTTCGCCAAGTATTGCCATCTTATTGTACTTTTATTATTTATTTATTTTTTTTGTTTAGATTATCGATGATTCCTCATGTCATTTCCTTGGCAGACCCTGTTGCAAAATCCATCAATTTTGCCATGAGTATATCAACGTCACTAACTTTTTAAATATTCATTCCCGTGAGAATCATGAAGATTTTTGTCTAGCCTATGTATTCACTTACAGAGATTTCACAGGCGGAATTTTGGAGCTAGCATGGGAAGCTTCAGCTTCAGGTATTTCTGGAGGAATTTGTGAGAAATACAAGACTTATACTGAAACTAATGGAGAAAAGTATCAGTCCACGAAATTATCGCTAAACACTGGAATTATCACTTTTAGTAATTATAATAACACAGTCCCTCCTAAAGTTTCTCAGTTGGCTTTGGCACATGCAATTGGGCACAATTTTGGATCGCCTGTAAGTATTTTTTATTTGTAGAATGGTTTTCATATCCCGGATTCGATTCCACCGTGAGATAACTTATAAATTACTTTTCTCTACTCCCATTTGATAAACTTATATTATTATTATTATTACAATATTAAGAACAAGAACGGTACAAAATGTCACGTTTGACATTTCAGTATTGTCATATATAAATATTTTCAGTAGTAATATAACAAGAGAGTGAGAATAAATTGAAAATAATTCGACAGATTTTTTAAAAACTTGCTGCCAAGCAATAGTCACGAAAGCCCGTAGGGCTTGAGTGGCTATTGCGAAAGGGCAACAAGTTTGAGAAAGAAACTGGAGAATTATTTTCTAATTTATCGAACTCTCGAATTATATTTAATTAGATTATTTTTACCTCCCGCTACCCTAGGTAAGGGAGGTATAGGGATCGTGCTAAAAAACGCATATACAGGTGTCTCTGAAATAGGGGGACATGGCTTAACAACATATTCCTGAGGCTAAAATAAGACAATTTAACTAAACTTGCTTCTACCGGAAAGTGTACCATTTAGCCAGAATTTTGCTTCAAAGTTCTTTGAAAAAAAATTAATTTTGCTTATAATAACAGAACGCTTTATACGATTTGGATGAAATTTGATATGAAAGTTCAAATGGTTATAAGTCATCTTTTAAGGTGATACTTGTTATTATTAGTGAACCACTAGTGTATGAAACTTAGGTGTCCCAACATTGATTAGACCGTAACTTTTTAATGGCCACGCCGATAACGTGAAATTATTTTTTTTTTTTTCGAAAGGTACATTCAATAGTAAACTTAAGGAGAATATAATAGTAAAATAATAAATTCTAAAGAAATTAAGGTTTGTAAAAATAATATATTTTTCTATCATACATAAATGTTAGATGTACAGGATGATCTGATTTAAATTTGCTCTATTTTGCAGCACTATGAATTAATATTAATTTACAACTACACATTTACGAAATGGATCATGTACGGCGAAAAATTTACATAGATTGCGTTTTAGAGCACCTAGAAGTTCATGCTGATTTTTATAAGAATGTGAGTGTGACGATTTTTCCTTAAAGTCTTTTAAAATATGATCCAAAACTTCTCAAATTTGGTATTTAAAAATCATATATAATTTGAAACAACATATTATATTTTAACCATATATGATAAATCGGATGTAGTACTTAATTTGGAGCTCTAACAGATTTTTGAGGAGAAACAATAAAACATAATCCAAAATTTCGTATTACAGACTTTTCTATTTATTGAATAACATATTAGATTTTTTTTACAAACGATCAACCGGAAGTGCTACTCTACTTAGAGCTCACTGCTATTTTAAACATTGAATTGGTGGGAGGTCATGTGCAGGCCACATCGGATTTTTTTATCTAAAAATTTGTTTCAAACAACTGTCGTAATTAACTAGCTTCATTCTTTACATTTTACAAGGTGTAGTTGGCAAGTCTGTTTTGACAACTAAAACATAATTTTGACAAGGCAAAATAAATGTAAATAATCGGCTTCATACCGAGCGATTATTAATTACGGTGTTTCCAGAAGTGGTTTCTATAATTTTTTGATTTATTTCATAATCAGGAACATCACTAAATCGGTGTTTTTCGTTCATTTTATTTATGTGTTGATAACAATCTGACAAAATAAAAGCTACAGAAATTATTCCCGGGAATAATTTCTAGATCTTTATTCTCATTATAATAATGGCAGGATTGGTTAAAACGCTGACACGTGACAGGTAATAAACATTTCATTGGTTTTAAGAAATGTCAAAAAATAATCAGTATAAAAAGAAATTTGAATAATTTAATAACATTTAAGTGAATAATGTTATTATTTAAAAGGTTAGATAAATTGTAAGCACTCAAAAAGAACGTATAAAATATTTAAAATTTGACATTTATTTATGTAGGTATTTGTTTTGAAAGAGTGCGTGTCACCTAGAGATGCATTCGGGCGGGCCGAGCCGGGCTTTGAGATTTGGATCGACTCGGCCCGAAAATAAAAATTACCGGCCCGACTCGAAGATCGACTCGACAAAAAAATTAGCTAGCCCGGCTCGAAAATTGACTCGAAATCGGGCGCATCCTGCATTCCAAATGTTGATTTTTATGTTAAGGCGAAATGTTTAACTTTTTTCGAGTCAAACTTATAAAAAAACCTTTATATTCTTATAACTTTCAACATTAGTTAACATAAGTAGTTAAAAAAGAGACCCTTCTAGTGTAAGTTTGTTATAAAAATTACAGACCTACGAGTATTTAACACTTTGTTTACCAAAGAATTTAAACAACTTTTTCACAAATCTTATATAAAAAAATAGAATTTTAATTTACATAAGGATTTTTTATCTAACTTTGTTTCTGCTCAAGAATAGGACAAGAAACCATTATCAACAAAAATCACTTTTATTTAAGTATACGAGTAATAACAATAATAATAGCATCATCACAATATAATTATTATGCTTTAATGAATAACCTTGAATTTTTGAAGTAAAATAATACATTTTTATTTATTAATATGTGAACTCTGTTGTTATTAAATCATTTTGATCCTTTTTAACTTCATCCATTTTCATTAAAATATTAAGGAAACTGTGCATTTGAATGAACTATAAGATTTTTCGGGCTGGCCCGAAAAGCTCGAATTTTCTGGCCGGGCCAAAACCAAAAGTCCAACTCGCCTCGATTTTTGAAAATGATTAGCCCGATTCGGCCCGATAAAAAATATCTTCAGCCGAAGCTCGAAATCGAGTGAATCTCTAGCTGTCACCCGGTCTAAAACCACTCGGTCTAAAGTCCACGCGGCCTAAAATCCTCGCCGACTAAAACCACTCCGACTAAAAGTTCCCCACTATAAATGTCCACTCTGACTAAAATTCGCGCAAAATTCAAACATGTCCACTCTGACTAAAATTCATGCGCACTACTCATTGGCGAATAAAGAAACTCGCCTATCGTTGGTATTGTTACCACTAAATCAATTCTACAACAAGAACAAGACTGAAACTCCATTAATAATTCCGTATTCCAATATTAATATGTTCAAGAAAATGAAAATTTCTACAGTTCGTATTATTCTTCTTTTTGTTAGTCGTAGAAAAGGTATGCTTTACAACTCGAGTGATGTCCATATTGCCTTCTGATGATTGAGCACGGAACCGAATGCGATATGGATATCATATCCACTCTTGTTGTACAAACTACTATTATTGTTACGACAGACGGCGAATAATTGACGGTGCGATTCTGTAATTTTCTATACCACTCTAGAACTCTCAATAAAAGCACATCATTTTTTAATGTCATAAGATAATAAATGTATTAGCAAACAAAAATTGTTGCGATTTTGTTCACTTTTACATTTCTATAGCGTTACAGAAAATTACAGAATAGCAATAAAAATATTTAAACAAATTAGTAATATTCATTAACAATTTAAGTTGGCCAAGGCTTCATTTTTTAAAAAGATTGAAGATATAAATAGTCCAGTCAATGGTCGCGTTCAGCACCTCTCATCGCTGGCATCGCTGACCTCCGAAGTTTGACGAACACAATGAATGGACGAATGTAATTGGTCCAGCAATTGCATTCGGCAATCATCGGCACGCAGCGGTGCTCATCGCTGCCAGCACTGCCGGGGTGCTGGACGCGCCCATTGATTTTAACATATGTTGTTTGGGTCGAGATGGAGATGAAAAATTCAAATTTGAATTGAAAAAATCTGATGTGGCCAACACAAAACCTCCCGCTATTTAATTTTTATTAATTTAAATACATACCTACGTTACTAATGCTGCGAACTATAAGTATTATGTTTTATTGTATATAACTATTGTTTTATTTATGATTTTCTTTAATATTTAATAGGTCACTATTATTAATTTGAAATGATTAATTTTTTGACAATGACGTTTACCTGTCAGTTACATTCATTTGAAAAATGAACTGTGTAGCAAAGGAATTTTGTTTATCTTAGGCTTCAGGATTAAAAAAAGAAAAATGATTTTTAAATTTATCTGTAAAATATATACAGGGAATTTATTTTAAAATGCAACATTATAGTTCATCACTTCTATGGTTACTCACTATTGTCAAAAAATGACAGCAATGTAATATTTGTCCATTTTAAAATGCAACATACAAAATTTGTAGTTTTGTATTATCAAAACTAATTTCCAATAAATTAGCCTACACACGATTAACAAAAAATCAAAACATGAATGTTGCACATCTTAACAAACTTTAGCTTACAAAAATTCATAACTTTCATCTAATAAATGTTAAAAAATACCCATATTCACACTGAGGCAATCACTGAAATATATACTAACTGGAATGCGCGTACGAACCGTGACTGTGAAGCATATTGAAAGCCTGCTGCTGGAGTAGTCGGCAAACATCGAGACAGTTCGTGAGTAGACGGAAATTATTTCGTGTGGCGCATGTTTAAATAAATGAAGCATAATATGAAAACAAAGCGATCAGCTATGATACGAGTTATTCGGCTAGGTTCGGTTCGGCACGAACGTGCGCGAACAGGACCAGCCATTATTGTTCAATGAGGCTTCAGTGCAGCGTACGCTGATAGGTAGAGTATGCGAGTTCCAGTTAGTATATATTTCAGTGGAGGCAATATTCTAGCCGGTCGTAATAAGAATTGACACCATTTGTGATGTGTTCTGGAGGTATCTCCTGTGCTGCAATACTATTTATAATGTTGCATTTTAAAATGGACAAATATTACATTGCTGTCATTTTTTGACAATAGTGAGTAACCATGGAAGTGATGAACCATAATGTTGCATTTTAAAATAAATTCTCAGTAGAAAAAATATTAATGTATACCTGTACAAAATTCAATAATCTATAATTTTCCAATGACATAAAATGCGAAAACATGGCATTTAATGGTATTTTTTGAAGAAAAACCATTATGAGCTTCAAGTAAAGTGCCATTTCCGTTTATCCGATTTACAACAAAATCTAATGGCTTCTTTTCGTATTAGAATAGGGTAGAAATACAAGGTTTCAGAATTTTCTGAATGATAGTATTTGATTTCGAGCGAAGACAAAATTCATACACATACATACATACACACATACATACACACACACACATACATACATACACACATACAGACATCATCGTGAAAATGTTAAAATTGGATTCTAGGGACCTTAAAACGTGGTCATTTACTAAAATCTCGATATGTGTTTTTTAGCACGATCCCTATACCTCCCTTACCAAGGGTAGCGGGAGGTAAAAAAGGAAATTATCAACGATTTTAAATAATGTTTAAATTGAATAAATTTAAACATTTAAAACATTAAACGTAATGTGAAAATTTCATATACCGCCTATGTTAATAGACACTTACAAAATTGCAATTTGCATGAGCGCCTCTAACGGCAAAGCATAGAAATCAAAGTTGCTATGGTTACCCCGTCCAAACAAAGACCTGTCATCAGCCGTAGACTCTTCCCTCTAGCCATCGTTTTAGTTGAATAATCGAATGATCTTCAATATTATCAAACAAAAAAGTTGCCCCAGACACATCTTCTGGTTTTAAACTCATTTTTATTAAACACAACGAACACATCACAATAAAAAATTAGGTTTAACCATATACCTATTAACTAATATATTGCGGATCCTTTGCTTTTCTTGAAGGAAACACTATGAAATGGAAATATCATTTCTGCATAAGTCTGTCTCACACAAACACCCAACCGCGAATTATGCGCATGCTTGGAAATCTTGACTACTGTTGGCTAACGAGGAAATCATGGTCACTTTTTGCGAATCACAAGAGTTCTGTTTATTAACGACTAGCACGAGAAATTTTAAATTTAAATTTGAGAAATTAAGTACTGTACCTACTATTTATTTTGTATGTAAATTCTTGATTATAAATATTAGTAATAATAAAAAACATTGACATATTCTAGTGCTAAATTTGAATTAAATAATTTACTTTGTTGTACTGTAAGAATAACAGGAATACAATCTGGTGAGGATTAATTTATTTAGGTGACAATAAATTACTATATGAAACACAAAGCAAATACTTTGAAAAAATTGAAACTAAATTAAAAATAATTTTAAAAAACAAACAAAACTACTTATAATTACAACATTAATGTCAAACCTGTATTAAAAGCGTACTTTTGTAATAAAAGCGCTTTTATGGAGCACTCTCCTCAATATAATGTGAAAATACGCTTCATAAAAGCGCTTTTATTATAAAAGTATGTTCGTAATACACGTCAACGTATTTACTTTTCAACCAAAAGCATGTTTTCTTCCTCAAGAAGGCAAATTACTTTCATATGTTGAGAATCGTGAGCATCTACGTTTGAAAATATTGTGGAGTAATTTCTATACTCTCCTCGTTAGTAGAGTAAGTAGAACATCATTTTTGAGTAAACTCTGGCTGTTTTGGAGGTTATTAGTTTTGAAACGACTTTGAATAATTTCGTACTTTAAGAGTAGGATTTTGGAACGCAGCCCAGCCAGCGACGCTGTGAGCGTTAGCCAATAGTAGTCAAGATTTCCGAGCATGCGCATAATTGCCTGTTGGGTGTTTGTGAGAGATAGACTTATGCAGAAATGATATTTCCATTTCACATTGTTTCTTTCACCTACTCTTATGGGAAAGATACGAGCATTAGCAATATATTAGTTAATAGGTATATGGGTTTAACACTGAATAACAGATGCGAACACAATGACAGATAGGAACAGGGAACGGGACGTAAGACGAGGGGAGGTTTGTTTGTATGCATGATCTTCTATCTCTCTCTTGCAGTGACGTCAATTTTGTAAGTGTCTATTTATTAAAAACATGAATGCTTGCTTTATATGTCGCCACTGTAGGCAATCAGGCACTGTAGTATTTACCAAACTGTGACTAGACAAGATACAGTTTTAGAAGCATTCAGGCGTTAATAACATTTTTAAATTTCAGCATGACTATCCTCCCGATTGTCGTCCAGGTGGCCCGCATGGCAATTTCATCATGTATTCTTCCGCAACTAGTGGAGATAGACCAAACAACAGTAAATTTTCTTTCTGTAGCATTAGAAACATTTCCGCCGTATTAGACGCCATAAAAGACAACAAAAAAAGAAATTGCTTTACAGCTTCCTCTAGCTCTTTCTGTGGCAATAAAATCGTCGAAGTTGGAGAAGAATGCGATTGTGGGTATGACAGCAAAGAATGTACCGACAATTGCTGCTATCCACGAATTATTGACAAGGAAGATCAAATAGCGAATATATCTGCTAAAGGATGTACAAGGAGGGCCAACACTCAATGCAGTCCTAGTGAAGGTCCTTGCTGTAGTGGAGAAACTTGCAAGTTCGTTCCTGAGTGGAAGAAATCAACATGCAAATTTGAATTTGATTGCAGTTTTTCTTCCTCGTGCAACGGACAGTCAGCGCAATGTCCAATGTCAAAAGCAAAGCCAAGTAACACCCGGTGCAATAATGGCACGCAATTATGTATCCAGGGAGAGTGTTATGGGTCTATATGTTTGGAATGGAATCTTCAGCAATGCTTTTTAACGTCGAATATTCATACAAATGACAAAAGGAAGCTATGCGAGCTTGCGTGCCAAAATGGTACGGATCCGACGACGTGCCGAAGTTCTAGTGAGTTTGCTCATTTAGTAGGGCTGCCACCAGGAGGGATTTCTTTAAGACCCGGTTCTCCGTGTGACAATTTTCAGGTAAAACTATATACAGTATGTCCACGGATCGAGTTCCAAAGAGGAAAAACATTTTTATTTTTAATGATGCAAAAAAATTGTATTCTTGATAAAAGTTTATTCATGTCCCGAAACGGCCATTTCAGTTTTAACATTTTCAAATTTTCTTACAGTTTCAGATAAAAATCGAAAATTGGTCGTTTTAGTAGGAAATTATTCTAAGTTTTTATTTTTATTTTACAAAAAAATTGTATTCTTGATAAAAGTTTTTGCATGTCCCGAAACGGCCATTTCAGTTTTAACATTTTCAAATTTTCTTACAGTTTCAGATAAAAATCGAGCATTTTAGTTGAAAAGTCCCAAAAAATAAATTTTCGTTGTCATGGTTTTTTTTTACATCCAGTATGGAACCAGTTGATAGGAATTTTTCGACCAATTTTCGTGCACCTCTATTTGAGATGTAAATATCCGGAAACTTTTCATTAAATTGTTCGACAACTCGACGGATCGCTTTATTACCTTTGCCATAACATTGAATTAGGTAAACTCTTTCGTCGTTTGTAGTGTTTCACAAGTCTTGCATTTTTATTGTTCTTGTCTTGTTCTTGCACAAAATGCAAGACAAGAGTTATATAGTTCGATTTTTTAGTATTTTCTTGCATTCTTGCACTCTTGCAATATTATATTATAATTCAATATATCAACATTTTATTATAGGTTTTACCTCTAGCTAAGCTGACATTAATCGGAAAAGCTAAACAGGTTTTGGTAACAATTGACAACCGGAAGTAGCAGTTTCTTAAAAAAATCTTCTAAATATTATATTTTGAAAATTTATAGTACAAAAAATAATAAAGAGCATTAAGTACTCAATCTGATTTAAATTTTCTTATTATATCTTCTATAGATTTAGAGATAAAAAAAATCTAATATGGCCAGCATATGACCTCCCGCTAATTCGATGTTGAAAATTGCAATGAGCTTGGAGTTAAATATCACTTTATCGTTTGTAAACAAAATCTAATTTGTTGTTCCAATAAATAGAAAAGTCTTTAATAAGAAATTTTGTATTATATTTTATCAAGTTTTTTTTTTTTTGAAAATCTGTTAAGAGCTCTTAGTTAAGAACCACATCCGACTTATCATATATACTCATGTTGTTTTCAATCATAGACGAGTTTTAAAATCAAATTTGAGAAGTTTTTTTTATCATATTTTAATATATTTTTTCAAGGAAATCAGTTCAGAGCTTCAAGTAACGTACCACTTTAGGTTTACTAATATTAACAATATGTCGGTCTCATTAATATAAAAGTGTTAAATACAAGATTTGAAAAGTTTTCAATTATAGCATAATACATT
Organism: Ophonus ardosiacus; assembly: GCA_943142095.1. NCBI lineage: Eukaryota > Metazoa > Arthropoda > Insecta > Coleoptera > Carabidae > Ophonus > Ophonus ardosiacus. The sequence goes on from OW964837.1 coordinate 25,966,864, forward strand.
TTTTCACGAAAATCTCTTCACAGCTTCAAGTAAAATTTCACTTCCGATTTAAATATGTTGTTCCTATTGATATGAAATTGCAAGACAAGAAATATGCAAGAGTCTTGCAAGCAAGACAAGATTTTTGCTTGCAAGAGTAACACAAGACAAGAGTTATTTAAATTTCTTGTCTTGTTTTGCAAGACAAGACAAGAAATAGCCTAGCAAGACAAGAAATCTTGTCTTGTGAAACACTAGTCTTTTGACAACGATTATGGTTGATTTTCCTAACTGACAGTTAATAAAAATAAATAAATAAATAACGGCAATTACCTTGACAACGCAAACTTATTTTTTGAGACTTAGAATAATTTTCAACTAAAACGACCAATTTTCGATTTTTATCTGAAACTAAAAGAAAATTTGAAAATGTTAAAACTGAATTAGCCGTTTCAGGACATGCAAAAACTTTTATCAAGAATACATTTTTTTTTTTGTAAAATGAAAAATAAAAAAAGTTTTTCCTCTTTGGAACTCGATCCGTGGACATACTGTATAATAATGTACTTGCTGTTTAATAGTATATTATTCAATGAGCATGAAAGGCGATTGATGTAAATCATTCGAATAATTAATAGCCATTACTTGCGAATAGAATACTACACTTTATCCACAACTACAAAATAATAATAATCAGTAACATATTTGTATTTAAAAATAATAAGAACTACAAAAAACTTTTGTTTACAAACATAAACAAATCTAGTTAACGTAACAAAATTACGAAGTGATTTGACATTTAACAGAAAACCTTAAAAACGATTATTCAGCTACAGTTTAAGTTTAAGAAGAAAATTCTTATGTGGAAAAAATACTTATTAATCGTACTCTTTGAAAGGTAAGATTTGATTTTGACGTAACGATTGAATAATATTATTCCATCGAACTGTCAATATTATTCAATTAGCAACAGTAACGAAGGTCATTAATTGATAAAAAGCAATTGAATTATGGGTATATCATTTGACAGTTGTGGATAAAATTCTACAATTGTCAAAAAAACATGACATTTGTACATCGTTATGGATACGCAAAGTTTGTGTATTAAATATTATTTTTTCACGTGTGTAAAAATATATAAATAAAAATAAATAAATAAAATAAATAAATGTATCATCACGGCATATTACCCATTTCTGGGTGTGCCAGTATCTACAACACATGTAGACATTGGTAATGATGACGATATATTTTACCATGTGGGCGCTTACCAGGCGTCACCTCACGGGCACTCATAGCTGGTATGGAGAGTGCATCACAGGGGTCACTTTTGTGCCATTTAAAATTGGAAATATTTGGCGTCTGTCGGGATCGAATCCGGTTCCCCCACCCGCTATATAAATTCCACTACTAGTCAACAGATGGGGGCCCCATCCCGCTATCTGACTTGAATCCATCTGTTGGCTAGTAGTGGAACTTATTAATAAAGCCAGATGTCAAGTTGACAAGTAGTTCAGCTTTTCAATTTTGTGATCAAATACTTGTGTTCGTGTGTTATATCAATAATATTTGATTAATATCTAAATATTGTAAGTACCTATTTAAATTATAATAATTATTTATAATTCTAACAAATAGCACATGTGGCTATTCGACTTAAATCCATCTGTTGGCTAGTAGTGGAACTTATACAGCGGATAGCGGATAGCACATGTGGCTATCCGACTTGAATCCATCTATTCGCTAGTAGTGGAACTTATATAGCGGATAGCACACGTGGCTATGAATTAGAATAGACCCCCAGACACTCAGTATTCTCATATTGACGTCTCGATTTAACTGGTAATAAGTTCTAAATTGCAGCATTTGTAGTTTCGTTTACCTCAGGAGTATTGCTATCTCGTCACAATCCATCGTTTTAAAGCAAAATTTAATCATATAGATAGATTGAAAATACAAATTCGTTGACACTTTATTTATTTATTTTATTTATTCATTCATTCAACATTTGCACGTTCCCTTGGTTACAACACATCAGGAGGGATGGGGACCCCCACCTGTTGACTAGTAGTGGAACTTATATAGCGGATAGCACATGTGGCTATATAAGTTCCACTACTAGCCAACAGATGGGAGTCCCCATCCCGCTGTCCGACTTGAATCTATCTGTTGACCAGAAGTGGAACTTATTAATATAGCCAGATGTGGCTATCCGTAGCAAGAGCTCCATTGTCAAATTGACAAGTAGTTCGGCTTTTCACTTTTATTATCAAATACTTGTGTTCGTGTGTTATATCATAAGAATATTTGATTAATATCTATATATTGTAAGTACCTATTTAAATTATAATAATTATTTATAATTCCAACAAATAGCACATGTGGTTATCCGACTTGAATCCATCTATTGGCTAGTAGTGGAACTTATATTGCGGATAGCGGATAGCACATGTGGCTATGAATTTAGAATAGACCTCCAGGCGATTTCATATTGGTAGTAAATTAATATTATTTTGAATATTTTCCTATAATTTACTTAAATAAATATAAAATTATTGAATTCTTTTTTTTGGCAGTTGTAGACAAAATATTGTTTGTATTACGTGGCCGAAATTTGTGTTTTTCGGCGCGTTCGAATGACTTTTTGCCCTATCCTAACGGTTCAGCTAAAAGTGACATCCTCACGCGCAACAAAAAACACTCATTTCGCGCACTTAATACAAAAAATTATTTAGGACCTGGGCTGTCATCTCACTGAAAAAAATTGTACAAAAATGTGTCATAGGATGATTTATACACAACTGTATTATAGGTTAAGTCAACCCATTGTATAATTATATTTTTTCAGGGTTATTGTGATGAGTTTCAAAAGTGTCAGCCGGTAAATTTCCCTAGGGCTTAGACCCTAGTCTGTGAAGAAGCTACTATCAGCGATCAACAAAAACGTCCTACAACCAGATTACCCAGTACATTACTGAGTAATTTCCTAAATGTACTCACTCTGACGATGTCCGTGAGGACGAAACAGCCGTAACTTAATAAAAATTTTGTAAAACAAATCAAGATTCCTCTGGGGTACCTCAGGGGTCTCATCTCGGTCCTCTTCTGTTCATTATTTTTATTAATGATATTAGAAAATGTTTTCATAATGCAAGATTTAGTATGTACGCGGATGACTTAAAAGTTTATATGCCTATTGAATCTCTGTCAGATTGCTATGCACTCCAAGAAGACCTTAATAGACTTAATGACTACTTATCTTTGAATGACTTAACACTAAATTTTGATAAATGTTCTTGTATTACTTTCACTCGGAACAGAAATACTTATTATTATAATTATTCTTTTGATAGTAAAAATGTAAATCGTGTAAATCATGTCAAAGATTTGGGTATTATCTTACATAGTAAACTTATCTTTGATTTGCATATTGATTTTGTTGTAAAGAAAGCCTACAAAATGCTAGGATTCATTCTGAGAATTGGGAATAAATTTAGAAATGTTCGTAATCTCATTTCTTTATATTGTTCTCTAGTTCGTTCTCAACTTGAATTTGCTGCTATATGTTGGTCTCCGGCATACTATATTTTAGGGCTAGGACTTCGAACTGGGTATTTAGTTACATGGGAAATACCCACCCACCCGGACCAAATGGAATACGGGTCGGAGCCGATTCTTCACCCATAAGACCCGTGAGACCCAGAAGAACCACAGACCCATATTACCCGTAAGAACCACAGATCCATATTACCCGTAAGAACCGTATTGCCCTTAACGTTATATATTTATATATTACTAACTTATAAAACTATTGTATTATGTGAAGTGTTTAATCAAATAAATTAACTAAATTAAATAAAATTATTTTTCAACGGTAAGATTATGTAAACAAATAGCAATGTAATAATACATTTTACGGGTGATATGGTTCTTACGGGTAATATGGGTCTCTGGTTCTTACGGGTAATACGGGTCTGTGGTTCTTATGGGTAATACGGGTCTTATGGGTGTAGATTGGTTCCGACCCGTATTCACTGAAATACGGGTGGGCGGGTGGTCTTTTGGATCCACTGGTATTCCGAGCACTACTATATTTATATAAATCGAGTCGAAGGTATTCAACGTAAATTTATTTTCATCATGAACATTAAATTCCCTAATCGTTCTATTTCATTAGTTGCTTTGCGAATTCGCCGTGTGATATTAGATTTAACTTTTTTGTTTAAACTTTTAAATAACAAAATTGATTGTCCAGTACTGCTGAACAAAATATCACTCAGAATACCAACATATTCCACTAGATCACAAATGTTGTTCGCATTGGCGAGTTGTAGAACGAATTCTGCCAGTAATGCTCCCTTTCTCAGAATGATATCTACGTATAATAAATTGTCAAGTGTACCAAATTTTCCTGACATATTTAGTTGTTCTCTCAGAACGTTTAAATCTTTTCTTTATAATATTTGTATTTAATTTTTTTTTTCCACAATCTCGTAATATTCTTATCTACTTTATTTCATTTTTAAGTATATGTATTATTTTTGTCTGATAACTTTGTAATTATTATGTTTAAATTCTCCTAGTGCTGTACTGTTATTGGGATTTTTCCTGTTGTGCAGCCCAGATTGTAAATAAATAAATAAATAAATAAATAAATAAATAAATAAATAAATAAATAAATAAATTTACATATCATTTTAGCTATACTAGCAACACTAGAATTATCCTATAATCACCATCAAATAACTGATGCTCAACTTTCTCCCTTCTCCACACTCTGTTCCTTGCCGCTTCTTTATAACTTAGCATTTCTAATATGACCACTGAATTTAGTAATAGTGTAGAAATCGCCAGGCCATACTTATTTGACGGCAACTATAACAACATTCTGAAAATATTTAATAATGGGGTATTCCACTCAAATTTTTTTATTATTTTAAATAAAACTTCATTCAGTTTTGAAGCAATTCATAGTATTAAAAAATCTTAATTGTTCCTACAAAAAATAAACAAATGCATTGTTTTAACTGTCAACTAAAGTTAAAACATTTTACGCACATCTGCTTTAAAATTGTTTGTTTACATCGTGGTTACCATGGCGGAAACTGACAGATTACACCCTGCGGGCGGTAAAGTAGCATATGCGGCCGGTAAAATACAGAAAGAGCCCGCTTACTGGTAAACAAAACATCAAAAATACAATTGGAAATGTAATCAAGACTCTTATTTTTAAGAAATGATATTAGATCCGCTAAATTTTCACTAGATTTTATTAGAATTGCATAAGAAATTACTTCAGAAATTGTCTCAAATCTCCAAGCTTGACATTTAAAAAAATATTTATATAACCAAATAGTTAGTAATGCAACGCATCGCCTTATTGTTTTGTGACATGGCCACCTGGCCACGTAATATTTTTATATAGCAACAAGCTTTAAATGTATTTAAAAACATTTCATTTGATTGCAGTTGTGCGTAAAACGTTGTACATACCTCGGGCCGAAAGAAGTTTACACCCTTGGACGAATAAAAGACCTCCGCTACGCGTCGGACTTCAAATTTCGTCCGCAGGCGTAAACCTTTTCTTTCGACCCTCCATATGTAAATAACTATAACCTTTTTGTTTCTTCTGTTAATTTACTGCTCTAATTCAAATTTAGTTTTAAATGACGGTTAAAAACAATGAATTAGTTTATTTTTCGTCATAAATCCATGGCTGCGTAGACTAAAAACTCATAAAAACTGTAACTTTATAATAAATTTTTACGTTTATTTGATGAACTAGAATAATTGTTTCACATGATTATGATGCAGAATTTAAATCTCTACTTTTACTTGTAGCATTTTTGCATAAAATAATTAGGTAATGTTTGCACAAAGAAAAACTGAATTCCCATGTTAAACGATGTTTTCATATTTTGTTTGATTTTAACAAATTCCGTTTCTGTTAATTATTAAAATATTGTAGTTTTTCTATTAAAAGATGTTTTTGCCTTCCGTCCCCTTTAGGTAAGGAAGGTATTGTCTGGTCAAGAAATTCGATGGTGTTTTTAATGAATAAGCAAGTTTAGGGTTCCTAGAATACGATTTTACTAGATTTACCATGATGTCTGTATGTGTGACAAATTTTTCTCCGACGATAACTCCAATACTACAATTCTAAAAATTATAATTCTTTCGTATTCCTCTACTTTACATCCATATGAAGAGCTGATTAGATTGTATTCAAATAATTCTAATGGGATCCTATACCATTTTTCTTTTATTTTTTTCTATAAGAACAGGATAAAATAAGAACTTTAGTGCAAACGCGACTTAAAAATTTTACGTAATAAGCGAGATATGAATTTTTAAAGTTTAAGAATTTGTGCGTGACGTAGCAGGTACTAACAAACTGTTAGTTATGCTGGAAACAATTTTTTTTCATGTTTGCATAGTTGAAATGTTTTTATATAAAAACTTATACGTTATATTCACGAAGAAATTATTATTAAGTATAAATAACATAAATAATAAGCATTTAACAAAGATTTCTTCCTAATAAATTACAGAACATTGAAACAGTTTGACAATATTATTACACAAAGTATGACGACGGATGGCGCTAATGTTTGCCTGTTTTGAAGTTTCAATATTAATTTAATTAATATTATTATTAATTTAATTCATATTACAAATTGATTTAATTATAAATACATGATTATTGTTAATATTACTAGATGTTATAATTAAACAAATTCATCAAACATAAAATTGTTAAATGTTTTGTTAGGTTATAGAACAACATGGCATTTCATATTCTTTCAAAGGTGACCTTTGCAGACGCGCGAATCTTCTTTTTAAAATCAGGCGACTAATCAAATTCTTAGTACCTAACGCGTCATACCCAATTAGTAATCAGCTTCAATCGCTTGTAGTTTGTGACCTAGTTAATATTTAAAGAAATTTTTTTCACTAATACTCATTAATTTATGTATATTTTCGTCTTCTTATTTAAGATAGTTAAAATATGACTATGATATAGGACCCCATTGACAGATGTCAGTATCAAGTGAAATTTACTTAGTGTATGTTCATGTTATAATTTTATTGGATTTATAGAATCGTAATTCTCGGTATGGTATTTGTAGAAATAGTACATGTTCGTGGTACTGGATATACAGAACCTTTTCCAAGGAACTTTTGGTATGGGATTTGTACAAAATAAATAGAAATGTCGGAAGATAGTGCTGGCCACATTAGATTTTTTATTTTCTATGTGTATTTTACTTCTTATAACAGACTAATTACAACAATTATAAAACCATACTCAGAACTAGCTATTTTAATCAAATAAAAGAAAAATTCAAAGTGATGAGACACTTTTGTCCAGCAGTGAATTTGCATTGCTATGAATGTGACTCATATGCCTTTTGAGATGAGAAGTTTGTCTAAATGATCTTCCACATATTGAACAATGAAATTCTTTAGTTCCACTATGAATTTTCCTATGTTTGTATAGACTACTGCTTTGTGAAAATAGTTTATTGCATATCGTACACTTATATTCTTTTACATCGTTATGAGTTTTCAAATGTTGAGATAGATTACTATTATGTGTAAATAGTCTATTACATTTATTACACTTATATTCTTTTATATCACTATGAATTTTCATATGGATTTTTAAATTATAATTGGTAGTAAACAATTTTTTGCAAATTGAACATTCAAAATCTTTAATTTCGTTATGTATCTTCATGTGTTCTATCAAAGTTGATTTCCACCTACAAGTCCTATTACAAACTGAGCAACGTAAACCATTTGAATTTTTAGGTTTCGGAATATCATTATTTCTAGTAACTGAATTTTTGCCACACACTTTGTCCATCTGATTATCATTATCTCCTATTTTACACTTTTCTTTTTTTACACTTTGTAAAACATTTTCATACAATTCACTGTCATTTTCTTCCAGCGGTTCTTCTTTAATATACACCTCTTCAAACTTTTGACAATTAGTTGTTGCATGCACCATGTTCTCCGTGCTGCTCCCCGTGAGTTCTTCTTCATATTTGACGAGTAAAGGTTCGTTTGCATGTACCATGTTCTCCGTACTGCTCCCCGTGAGTTCTTCTTCATATTTAACGAGTGAAGGTTCGTTTGCATGTACCATATTCTCCGTGCTGCTCCCCGTGAGTTCTTCTTCATATTTGACGAGCGAAGGTTCGTTTGCATTTACCATGTTCTCCGTGCTGCTCCCCGTGAGTTCTTCTTCATATTTGACGAGTAAAGGTTCGTTTACAAGTACCATGTTCTGCGTGCTGCTCCCCGTGATTTCTTCTTCATATTTAACGAGTGAAGATTCGATTTTTGATTGGTGAATGGGTAAAGGAATAGCATTCCTCTTTAAACGTTTCACTTTCCCAACTACAGTTTCATCATAAGAATCTTCAGAAAAATGTTTTGAGCATAGTACTGCTGATCTTGGTACTACAGAATTTTTTTTGTCAATTTGTTCAAGCCACAACATACGAACTTGAACATCAGTCGGGAATCTAAGAAAACAAGGAATTTTATATTTATATTTTCGTCCTGAGCCCAATTCTCAATTTTCACCATTGTGACATGATATGAAATGATATACTAGTTTGTACAACAAGAGTGGATATGATATCCACATCGCATGAGGATGAAGTATGAGCACGACGCAATAGGCGAAGGCGATATGGACATTCCACTCGAATTGAACAGCATACTTCTTCTACGACTAACGAAAAGAAGAAACGAAGAAACTGTAGAAATTTGAAATTTTATTGAACATTATTACTTTTAATGTCACTTTATGCACTTGTTTTTCTAGGCCTCCTAGGCTTTCTTACTGACACTTTTTACCTCCCGCTACCCTTGGTAAGGGAGGTATAGGGATCGTGCTAAAAATTACATATCGAGATTTTAGTAAATGACCACGTTTTAAGGTCCCTAGAATCCAATTTTAACATTTTCACGATGATGTCTGTATGTGTGTGTGTGTGTGTGTGTGTGTGTGTGTGTGTGTGTGTGTGTATGTGTAGGGATTTTGTCTTTGCTCTAACTCAAATACTATCATTCAGAAAATTCTGAAACCTTGTATTTCCATCCCATTCTAATATGAAAAGAAGCCATTAGATTTTGGTGTAAATCGGATAACCGGAAATGGTACTTTACCTGAAGCTCATAATGGTTTTTCTTCAAAAAATACCATTAATTGTCATTTTTTCACATTTTATGTCATTGGAAAATTATAGATTATTGAATTTTCTACCGGAATACATTAATACTTTTTCTATATATTTTACAGATAAATTTAAAAATAATTTTTCTTATTAGTCGCGAAGCCTAAGATAAACACAATAATTCTTTTGTTACACAGTTCATATTTCAAATGAATGTAACTGTAAATGTCACTGTCAAAAACTAATCACTTCAAATTAATAATAGTGACATTTTAAAAAGAAAATAGTAAATAAATCAATAGTTTTATGCAATGGAACAGTTTGCAGCGTTAGTAAATACGTAAGTATGTATTTAAATTAATAAAAATGGATAGGAAAGTGTGGCGAAGGAAGATTGTTGCCTAATTATTATTGTGGTCCGGATGGGGTTATTCGCTACCGAAAATCGGTCACTTTAATATGTTTTTATGTATGAATGCTATGATGATTATGGACAAGGCGAAAGAAGAATGTTGTTAAAGAGTGAAGTGAGTCAGCTGAGCTCTTACTCTTATCCCTTTTCTTATTGTTACTATTGTTTCCGGGTATTTGCTAACCCCCTAAGTGGGAATCGCGTGATATTATGTACGTTTGTATGTATGTAAAAATTAAATAGCGGGAGGTTTTGTGTTGGCCACATCAGATTTTTTTATTTACATTATATTTTATTTTATATACAGAATGATCAAAAATGGCCGAAGGTTAAGTGACAACTTTTGTTTCAAAATAATATCAAAATTATATTTCAATATTCTATAATTCATCAAAACTATATTCCATATATGACAGATGATAACAGGTTCATGATATTTGATTAATATTATTTCCGTACGTTGATTTATATGGTATTTGTTTCTCATACCTCCGTGAAAAATCTTCAAGTAGTTATTTTCATTATAGCTTTTAATGAAGACTGACAAATTTCTTCTTGCAATATATTTTCGTTCAGGTGAAAGTAAAGAAGACGCTTCGCTAGATATACTCGCCGTCAAATAAATATGGAAGCTCAAATTTTTCCTTCTCCCCACCCTGTCCCTTGCATTGCGGTGTTGCCGCTTCTTCATAACTTAACATTTTTAAGTGGACCATTGGAATTGGCCACAGTGTAGAAATTTCCAGTCTATATTTATTTGATGCAGATTGTTTAGAAAAGACAAGTTTTTCAAGTGGGAGTAGAAAATAATTATTTCATATCACATGTCAGTGTAATGATATTATTTGTCAAATACCTAACAAACACATACACGCGCCAAATTCTATTTTCTTGTTCATACGGTAAATACATCACACTTTCTCACTCATTTATATCACTTTGCAATAGTCACTTACAAAATTGACGTCACTGCAAGAGAGAGATAGAAGATCATGCATCCAAACAATCCTCCCCGCGTCCCGTTCCCTGTTCATCTGTCATTGTGTTCGCATCTGTTATTCAGTGTTAAACCTAATTCTTTATTGTGATGTGTACGTTGTGTTTAATAAAAATGAATTTAAAACCAGAAGATGTGTCTGGGGCAACTTTTTTGTTTGATAATATTGAAGTTCATTCGATTATTCAACTAAAACGATGGCTAGAGTGTAGAGCTACGGCTGATGACAGGTCTTTGTTTGTACGGGGAACCATAGCAACCTTGATTTCTATGCTTTGCCGTTAGAGGCACTCGTGCATATTGCAATTTTGTAAGTGTCTATTAAGAATAAATATAATTGATACATTTTCAATGTATATCATTTCGATGAAAACTGAGAATTGGACCCATAATTAAAACGTATAACTTACTTGTGATACACATATTTAGAGTCTTTTTCTTTACACAACCAGCATCTACTAACCATGTTGAACTTTAACAAAACACTCGTCACTCGTAAACAATTTAAACTAAATAATAATAAAATAAAAAGGTAAACTAAATAAAACTAGTCTATCAGAAATAAAAGAATTTTAAACTAAGAAAACTATGAATCAAATTAACGAGAACGTCAGAAGACAAAATGATTAACGGTGGTCTAGTGTGACTCTTGTTGACAATGAAAAATTGAAATTTTCGTTCGACTGCACACGTCTATAACACATCTGGCCAACTAGCCTTTTTTACAAATACTCCCGTCCACTCCTGTTTCCTGGTTTCAGGTTCGTTACACAAATGGTTCAGATTCACACACAAAATCTTTCCAACTGGATACTTAATTGCCTGAAACATATGTACATTTTCATTTTTATAATATATTTCATTTCTTTTTTGTTTCGAACTGTGATGCTTATGCTTACTTTTTTCAATTATTTAATTATTTTTGTTTGAAATTTCTGTAGAGGTTAGAATTATTCATAATTCATATTGTTCATTGAAAGTGGTGTTTTTGAAAGTCGAAAAAAAAACACTGTTGTTCAAATATATTGAATTTTTCGTTACTATATATTTGACCATGCCATCTGACCGTTGCAATAATTATTACTACAACACTTTTGACTTTGACTTGCTTTGTGCTTTATAGCTGTACAAAAAAATATTTTTCTTAGTATTACAATTTGCATCATAGATGGTACTGCAGTGTAAAGCTAGATTTACATGAGAACACTACTTGTTTCATTCGATGACATCTGGTGACTAAATTTTGAACTATTGTATGACGGTAGGTGCGAGCAAATACAACATAATGTTAGCATACATTTTTTAAAAGTATTTCTTTTATACGAAAATGAATGTTGTAAAACACGGTAAAAGCAATATTATGTGTTGTGTATACGGGTGTCATTCGCTTATGAGTAGGGAAACTCATTTAAGTTTCCACATTTTTCCAAAAATAGGTAAAAATAAAGTGAGTATAACCACAAAGGCAGGTATTCAACAAACATTGGAGCTTGGAAGTATGTTTTACGTTCTGGAAAACAAATTTCCAAGTATATGAGAGTATGTTTGATAAGACAGTGACTTTATTCTTCCAGGTAATATTATTAATAATTATATTTGAAACATATTTATGATTATTTAAATTTTTAGAAATTCCTTCTCAACGGAGAAGTTAAAAAAAAGTGCCGTACCATCTTTGTGACGACAGATCACTTTTTGGAAGACAGAGTGATATTACATTTATAATTTCTCGATAACTATCGGTAATTCCACATAATATAATGTGATTCGCATTCAGAACTTCTTCGCCTGTTTACAAGATTAATATTTTAAATAAAGTAGTAAATGAACATTATATACAATCATACCTTTAACAATAATCCTAGAATGATGAGTAGCATTTAGAAAGCCAAATATCTGAACAATACTTAGATTCATTTTGAAGAAACACAAGCAAAATTGTATCATATGACAGTGACAGATTGTACACCTACCGTCATGCATCCGCCATATTGAAAGTGCTTGCAGCGCCTCTATCGGTCATTTCAGTTGAGAATAGGAACAGGCGGGCAAAGCTCAACATAGATGGCAGCATCCTAGCTATGAACGGTTGCCGCCGATAATTTTGAATGACTTCACTGTCGTTACAAATTTTAATTGTATTTCTGACGTAAAAGTACAATTATAAAGTCAATTCCACAAAAAAACAATGTTCATTATTATAATTTTTACCAGTTGTATAACTAAATATTGATTTTTCTCAAAATGATTTGCACAAACAAATACTTGTTTTATATTTGGACTTAAATTTTATTATTCTTTTCTTCTTTCATCCTTTGGTAAACTATATACAACAAGAACGCATTATTTAAAAGAAGAATCCAAATACAAGATAGTTTTAAGTAACTATCTGCTATTTTTAATACTGCATTCTCCAATTATAAGTACTTTGGGCTAGTGCACGTATACTAAAGTATACAAATTTTATTACACAGTTCTTGAAAGTTCATAGCTAGGGTGGCGCTATAGTACTTTATATCACCACCGCCTGCTCCCATTTGACAACGTTCAATTCTTAACCATGAACAATTTAAAAAGTACACTCCGAGATACAAATTGTACATGTAAATAATTTATTGAATCGGAATAGGTTGTGTTATTAGTAATATTTTTTGAAATTAAACTTCTTTTCGCAAGGAGAAAATAAAAAAATTGTATTATGGAAGTTGAAACACTCTGAGGCAAACGGAAATGGGGAGCGTGATAGAGTATAGAAAACGTTATGAAACTGAACTAAACAAGAAATGGACAGGGCGATGTATGGACATTATGACGCTGTATTTACACACATCTTCTTGATGAATTTACCTACTCAGCTACCTTTATTTTCCAAATAATATATTCTGAAATTAAAGTAACCCTTAATTCAAAATGGACTAAGCATCAGAAAGTTTAAAAAACAAGATTAAACAATAGTATATTAAAGAATAAAATAAAAAGAAACGTCAAATCTGTAAGGTATGGCAGAAACAAAAAATACAATTTTTTTTTCATGGCACGCTGATAATTGCCTTAAATCATGTATTTTCTTTTGCTTCTAAGGCCCAGTTTTACAATCGATGGTTATAACTTATGGTTAGTTGACCTTAACTTGCAAGTTAACTTTGAGTATACTTAAGAAGTGTTTTTCAATCATTTTTGAATTGATAGTTTCTAAACTGTAAAGGGCCATTCACAGCTCGAAATTCGTTGAACTTCCATGAAATTCGTAAAGTTTGTTATATGGCAATCCTGTAGTTGCGTTCATAACGGCGAAATTTGAGATCATCAAATTTCATTTCGGTAGAAAGCTTGCAATCTCCAAGCTCCCAACGTAATTTAGGGTACGTTCTAATAATTACGTAGAAAAATTTCATATATTTGAATGAAACCCTTTTTCACATTTTGCTTGTGTATGAGGTTTTCGTTAAAATACTACGTTATAATTAAGTTATTTTAGTTAGATTTATTTCTTAATTATTTAGAGGTAAATATTTTGCGTTTTATAAAGCAAAAAAGATATTAACAAGGAGACTAGAAAAATCTCATTAGGAAAATACGATTGTGGGATATCGACATGTTTTTTTAAATACACGACAATATGGAACAATTTAATATTTTAATATCAATTGTGGGTCCTGTATTGGAAGCAAATCAGTTTTTTGATAAACAAACAACAAACCACACAAATACAAACCTAATCTATCAAACAAATATAAACAGCTAATAAAAGTTTCATGTTTTAATACTGTGACGAACTAACATACGAATTTCAAGCTGTGAACGCACAGAGTTCAGAGGACTAAATTTCGTAGTTGAAATTTTATCAAATTTCAGGCTGTGAATCGACCTTAAGTTAACTCAAAGTCGGTAATGGCATTATCAAAAGTATGTTGGCAACATTGATGATCTGTCAAAAATTTGAATATATTCATATTTTGATTTCAATAATTCAAACTAATAATTTATATTTATATGACGGATTTAATATAGCTAACAAATGTAAGTACCTATTTTAATAGTAACGTAATGTTAAAGTAAGTGCCGCTCCGTGGGCAAAAGGCGCGTTTGTACAAAATTATATTTCAGCGCATTTTGGTCTCTGTTTGATTATTTTGGGACGTCGAACTGGTAGGTACATCTTCATCTTCACTAAATACGTTTACTTCATAATCGTTCATTTTCAAATAAACAATAATAAATAAATAATATACACATACAATTCGCAATGTCACAATACAAGGTTAGGAAGTATTAGTCAAATTAGTACTTATAGTTAACTACAACCTATTCTTCTGGTAAAAGTAAACTACAAGTTAAATCTTAACCAACATTTGAAAAACGGTACGAGTATGTTAACTTATAAGGTCTGTTCGTTTATATGGTTCTAGCTGCACTAACTTGTAATTTTTTGAAAAATATGTTCGTTTGTGTGTTCGAAGTTGTCTGCAATGTGTTCGTTTGTAGTCGTGCATGTTGCACTAACTTGTCTTAACTGTACTACCTCCCGAGCTAGTACACTTAGTGCAGTGCGCAGTGTTTACAACGATGTCACAATTTGTCACATAAGTTGTCGTGTATACTTATAACTATAATTTTTTCATTAATCTGCAAAATCTTATTCTATATTCTAAAAATGAAACAAAGGAAATGTGTTTTAAGAATACCAAAGAAATAAAATGGAAAAATAAGTAATATATCACTGCATACAAAATATTTATTAAAAAAAAAGTTTTAATTTAACTGAAAACTATTAAAATCGATATAGATATGTGCAATTCACATTTAGTACAAAAAATAAGCATTAATGGATTTTTCATATTGAAAGAATTGCAATAAATTTTAACTAAATGGAAAAATCATTATACATTATATTCATAAATGGCGTTGCTACTTAACCTACAATCTGCACTAACTTGTCTAATTAGTGTTCGTTTGAATTTCGAAAACAAGTCTGTACTATGTTGCACTAAACTACACTGTGACGTATTCTCGGTACATTTTGTACAAGTTAGTGTAATACAAACGAACAGACCTGTAGTTAAGTGCAAACTCGAAGTTAACCATCGATTGTAAAACTGGCCCTAACTCGTACGCAAGAAACAAATGAACAGCAAGATTGGTTGGTACTGGTGGATGCAGTTTTTCATTTTAAACATTTTTCTTCATTACACTTTTGTTCTAAAATTAATAGGTAAAAAGATATCGCCAAATCAAAATTTTAACATTAAATTTCCTATGTTCGGAAAATAAGTAGATACCCGGAATATGAATAAAGCAGTAAACAGAAACACTCACAACAGAGAAGTAACCACGACCTCCTGAACGATACCAAGGAATAAAGAATTAGAAAACACTCGCCATATTTCACAAGATTTCAGCATCTGAATCAAATTCTCAGTCATCATCAGATGCCGACTGTATTCGCTAGTAACCACAGACGCGTTTCGCTCTTGTTGGGGCTCATCAGTATGGTATATCAAAGAAGACCAACACCAAATGGAATAGTTATTTACGGGAATAGGGCTATATGTATAGACTATAATTACATCTAAATCGTTTATTACATATTGTACAATTATATTTTTAATCCCGTACCAATTGCCATATGGGTTTTTCAATAAGAATTTGTGCTAAACAATCTTTTACATATATCATATTCAAATTCCTCCATTTCACTATGAATTTTCTCATGATTTCTTAAATTTTGATTTTGAGAAATTCTTTTTTACAAAAAGATCATGCAAATTTCTTATTCTGTTATGCATCTTCATATGTATTTTCAAGTTAGATTTCCGCGTAAAACTCATATTACATTCTGGACAATATATACTGTCCGGATTTTTATTATTTCGAATATCATTATTTACAGTTATTGTGTTGTCAATCTCGTTATCATTATCAGGTATTATATATTTTTCCGTCTTTACACTTTGAAAAATATTTTCACACAATTCACTGTCTTGGGAATTTTCTTCCAGCGGTTCTCCTTTAATATAAACTTCTTCAAACTTTTTACGATTATTTGTTGAATCTACAATGATCTCCGTGCTGCTCTCCATGAATTCTTAAATTAATTAACGAGTAAAGATGCATAAATGGAACAGATTCACACAAGAATTCTTTCCACCTTGATAATTGTCTGAAACATATTTTTTTATTTCTATGAAACACTTATTTTCTATTTTGTTTCAAATGCAATGCCTACGTTTCTATTAATTTTGTTTCAAATTTCTTTAGAGGTTAATGGTTTATATTTGACACAAACATATAAGAAAGAAGCACAGACTTCTGTCAAGAAACGCTTTTAGGTGCTCAAAAATATTAAATTTATCTATTTGAAAATACCATATGACCAATAAATATTTATTACAATAACATTCTATTTTGTTTTACAAATTCAAGAACATAATATAAATATCTCCCTTCCTTCTCTTCAATTACAATTTTTTATGTCAAGATGGCACTGTAATATAAAGCTTGATTTACATTTCGGAAGATAAACTTTTAAATTTGGTAATTTTCTCCGAGAAACTCTCTTGAGCGCATTCTCTAGATTAGAAATAATAGAAAATAACTAATTTAATAATTAGTGATTGCGCTGGCTTGTCAAAATCGTACTTGTTACGAAAAAATGAAATGTAGATGAAAAAAAAATCATCGAAACGATTTAGTGCAATAATAGTTTATATTATAAGAATTTTTCCCAACTTGATAATTGTCTGAAACATAAATTATTGTCGTTTTTTAAATTTGTTTTACACACATACACACACAGACATCGTCGTGAAAATGTTAAAATCGGAATCTAGGGACCTTAAAACGTGAATATTTACTAAATTCTCGGCAATCTCTTTTTAACGTATTCATCGCATATCACAATACCGAAATTTATTCAGTTTGTTTGTTTAATATGTTGCCATATTTTAAATTTAAATATTCTCTGCCATATCACGTGTGAACTATGTACAGGTGGAACAAATTCGAGTTCCTTTCATGAAAAACTTTCTTATTAAGCACGTTACAGAAAATTGATGTAGATCTTTATGGGCTAACTTTTGAAACAACTTTAATAGGCACCACAGGAATTTTTAGAAATAATAAAAATAACATTAAAGATAAACAAATTGCAATGGGCTACTTGCGTGGTACTGAAAATCCAATTTCTGTCACTATGTACGTAATGTTATATTGAACACATATATAAAAATATAAATTTTATTTTAAAATAATGATTTGTTTTTTACTAAATTAAGAAAGAAAATTTTCTGTGACGTCTTTATATTGAACTGGGGGAGGGGAAGCATGTTTAAAAATGTTATCAATAGATGGCATGGCATGCGAGAAAGTTTTAATCTGAATTTGACATTAGTTCATTTTTCTCTCTCTGGTCTCTCAAATACATTAATTACTTAATAAATAAACACATAGGTAGTTACTTGTAATTTAAAATATCGATACCAAAAAGATAAACTAAAATACTAACCTCCAAACTATTATTGAAACGTCAAACAGGTGATCTACATTACCCGCACAAACATACCATTACTATGGGACGGCACCACGCTGTGACTTTACGACTATTCATTGGTGCGGCGTAATTCTACGTCATACATGGCGGGAATTCAAATAATCAAATTTCATTAATTTTTTTCTGGCTAATTAATAAAAATTTTGTCAAAAGAAAAAATATAGGTAGCAAGTTTTTACCTTTTCTTCAAAAATATTAAATAAAAAAAAGGTACGCAAGTAGCCCATTGCAATTGATTTTTTCAATTGTTTCTTAATAAATTAAATATTTTCACCCCCAAACATTTATAATTCATGTTTTATTCATGCTCAAAAACAAATTAATGTAAACTTGTTATACATCGTTGGAAAGTAAAAAAATAAGGAAAAGACGATACTATTTTCTAGAAATAATGAAAAATCATCAAAAATAAATAAATGATGATCTGTAATTGATCAACCCAAAAAATTAATAATTCATGTTTTGCTCATGTTTAAAACAAAAGAATGTAAACTTGCTATACATTGCTGAAAAGCAAATAAAATAAGGAAAAAGATAAGACTATTTTCAATATATGTTCCCATTTAAAAAATATTATGTTCGTGTTATATTCGAGAATTATTAAGTTTAAAAAAAATCTAATTACATCACGTCATTCTATGTAAAAAACAGTATAAAAATTATACAAACGTTTGTTGAGTTATGAGGTATTTTCAAAATACACGAAAATCAAGTTTTAGCCTGCAGCTCACAAATAAAGACGATCGAAATACATCAATTTTCTGTAGCGTGCTTAATAAGAAAGTTTTTCATAAAAGGAACTCGAATTTGTACCACTTTTTTGATATGTCTCTTTTAATGTAATAGGTCAATTTGTATTTTTTCAAGATGGCGGTGCTTCCGAAAGTTCGTTGAGGACGAAAACTTGATTTTATTTGGGCCTCTAAATATAACACATCCAAAAATCAAAAATATCTGACCTTTTGTAGGGTAATCTATCCCAGTACTGGACTAAAAGAAGAAGAAAAATTTTAGATTATTTATTTTATTTATTAGAATACATTAAGTAGAATTATTTTCACTGCTATGAACGATTTTCACATGCCTTTTGAAATTAGAACTATCTGTAAAAGATTTTTCACAGAACGGACACTGATATTTCTTAGTTTCAGTATGAATTTTCATATGTTTGGTTAGATAACTACTAAGTTTAAATAGTTTATTGCATATTCTACATTTAAAGTCTTTTATTTCATTATGAAGTTTCATATGTGTGAATAGACTATATCTGTGTCTAAATAGTTGATTGCATATTGTACATTTATATTCTATTTCACTATGAATTTTCATATGGACTTTTAAAGTACATTGTTCCGTAAATGTTACATTACATTTTGGACACTTATATGCTTTTATTTTATTGTGACTTTTCATATGATTATATAGATTACTAGGATGCATATATAGTTTATTGCATACAGTACATGGGTACTCCTTTATTCCAGTATGATTTTTTATATGCCCTTGCAAAACAGAAATTTCTGTAAATGATTTATAACATATTGGACACTTATTCGCTCCATGTCCAGGAGTGTGAATTTTCATGTGGGTTTGCAAACTATTATTTGAGCTGAAAAGCCTTTTACATGTACCACATTTAAACTCTTTAATTTCGTTGTGTAGCTGGATATGCTTTGTCAAGTTTGTTTTACTCCCAAAACTCTTATTACATATTGCACAATATAAACATTTTGCATTTTTAGTTTTCCGATCATTATTTATAGTAAGTGGTTTATCAATCTGGTTGTCACTCTCACATTCTTCCTTCTTTACATTTTGCAATAAATTTTCATTGACTTCACTCTTTTGATAATTTTCTTCCAGCCGTTCTTCTTTAATATCAACTTCTTCAAACTTTTGATAATTTGTTTTTGTTATATCCTCATCCTCCACATCAGTGCTAACCATGAGTTGTTGATTGTCCATGAATGTTTTTTGATTATGTAGTAAAAATGTATTACATTCCCACAAGAATTTTTCCCAAGTTGATGATTGTCTGAAACATAAATTTAAAAACAGAGTATAATTATTGTATCCTCAAAGTCCGCATCAGCACCAACCTTGTGCTGTTGAGTAAACAAGTAGATTACATTCGCACAAGAATTCTTCCCAACTTGACGATTGTCTAAAACATAAATTTTTATATTTTAAACTTGTTTTAAATTAAAAAATTTAATATATTTCTCATGAAATTTATCAGTTTCAATTCGATATCAAAACTTTTATGGTTAAGGGTTCATGAACTATGTATTACAACTTATATCATGTATCATAGATGGCACTGTAATATAAAGCTTAATTTACACAATTGACTCCGAAAGCGTGACGTCAAAATCGACCGGGAATTACAAAACCTGAAAGTAGGCTTCCGGTTTCTTGACTGCATCTTTCAAAGAGTTTATTGTGAACGAACCGAACTGCGCCAAATTTAAATAGCTGTCATTTGTCTTATTTGAAAACTAGAAAATGTAATGGTGTTATTTTGTTACATATTCCTGTTTTATGTATTTAAAGTAAAAAAATAAATTAAAATATATGCGTAATTTGTTTTAAGAAACCTTATATTGAAGTAAATTTTAATATATTTCAAGAAATAATGTTATTGTGGCTCTTGTCATTCTTCAGCGAGGACGAAAAGATTTTCCTCTGATTCTATAGTTATAGACCTAGCTATTGTTTAAAGGATTGGCATTCTGCACCTGATCACTTCTTTCTTACTTTCAATTCGGTTCGTAGTGTTTTAGTCGCGCTTGTTATCTCATCTGGTACGATTTTGAACTTTTACAAATTACAGTGGCACAAAAAACAAAAACAAGTGATTCGTTTTTCTTAAATGATAAGTTTTTTTGTGGATGAAAAGAGACTTATTGTTCGTGGTGAAAATGCAGTGGATTGAAACCATGTTCATTTGGTCTGTGATGTCCATGAAATAGTTTATGACGCAGACCTTAATATTATAAAAGGAAAAGTAATTCATTTATAAATTAGACATAACAATACATTATCTTTTTTAATTTTCGTTGGCTGTTACGATATCTCACTACAGTTACTAATTTTGTTTATTTTATTTTTGTATCCCCTACACATCCTATAAATTTGTAACACGTATTCATTAACACTCTTTATATTATTTATACGTATGTGACGAATATATTTTTTTATATGATAATCTACTTTTCAAATTTTTCTTACCTACTTCTTTTATTTTCCATGTCCAATATTTGTCATATGCATTATTCATTTTATTAATTGATTATATTGCAAAATATTGTTATAAAATTAGCTTTATAAGAAGCAACTTTACAGATTACAGCTTTGATGACAGCTATTTAAATTTGGCGCTAGTACGGTTCGTTCACAACAAACTCTTTCAAGATGCAGTTAAGAAACCGGAAGCCTACTTTCAGGTTTTGTAATTCCCGGTCGATTTTGACGTCATCACTTTCGGAGTCAATTTTATACAAAGTTGTCACTAACATAGAGTTCAATGATTGTTAATATACAGAAAAAAAAATAATATTTTTTGCACAAATTTCTCTCAAAATTTTCTTATCCTGTGTATATTACTGGTAGCATATATATCTTATTAAGTGTGATTAGCGAGCAATAGACACAGAATTGACGTCATATGCAAGAGAAAGAGATAGAAGATCATGCTTCCAAACAAACCTACTCTCGTTGTCTTACGTCCCGCTCCCTGATTCTATCTGTCATGTTTGCATCTGTTATTCAGTGTTAACCTAATTCTTTGTGATTTGTTCGTTATGTTCAATAAAAAAAACCGCAAGATGTGCGTGGGGCAACTTTCTTTGATAATATTGAAGATCACTCGATTATTCAACAAAAACGATGGCTAGAGTGTAGAAATCTATGGCTGATAGTTAATAGGTATATGACTGTATGCAACAAAACGCCAATGGTACAGTGACGTACGCCATTTTGCATCTGTCTTAGGAAACAAGGTCTCGGCAGAAGACCAAAATATTGCTGAAAAGGCAAAATCAGGGTATAATAAGCGATAGTTTAAAATGGCACTTCGAAATCCACGCGGAATAACGTTCATAAGGAGACCAAGAAGATCGTATAAAATTGATACTGTCTGAATAATGTGTAATCGATATAAACAAAAACACATCTGGCTCTTTCAAGTAATGAAGAATGAGAAGAAAATGCTCTTTTATTATAAATTATTTTGTTTAAATAATGTAAGTTCAACATGTAATAAAATTCATGAAAATCAATTATGTTTTATTTGAATTATTCAAATTTAATATACCTACTAAAATTATAAAAATTAAGTTATCACTGTAAATTAAACAAATGGACGTTGACAGGTATTTGACATATATCAAAAGTAGTATGCCCCCTTCGACCCAGGGGGCAATAATTCCGTGCTGCCAACTTGATGCATTGACTTGCACTTCTCGTTTACGATATTGTTCTGTGGGGAAAACATCATTTTGAAAAATATTCTGCCATCTGTGATTCGAAGTGAATTTAGAACATGACAGCTATGAATCCGATATTATCGATAATAACAGCTGATGCTGATACTTGTTGTGACAGTTGCAAGGAGGAACAGATGATTCACAGGTTTTTTGATTTCAGTTGACTAATATTTCATAATTATATGTCTTTATTTATATATATTTATGCTTGTTAAACTTATTGTCAAACAAACATTATTATAATTGCTTATACAGTTTTAGTATACTTGTAAAATTTGGGGAAAAAACATGTACTTTAAATAACAAGTTGATAATGATTTTTATGCACAATTCCAGGAAATTTTTCAAAATTATCCCCACCAATGGTACTTGATATAAAATCACCAAGAATTGATAATATTGTGTAATTGTTATCTCGTCCGCTGATGGGTTAAGTTTAGGTAAGTAATGTGTAGAAATATTTAATAATTTAATGTAACAACTTATAATATTGTAGCAATAAAAATGGAAGAATCGGATTTTTTCAATAATTTAAGAATTTTCGACGAAGATTTCGATGAGGATTTACTAAAATATCCAAAGTATTGTCTCCTTTTAGATAAACCATATGATAATGTAAGGAGAATCGACTTATTAAAAAATGAGGATTTTATAAATTGTATCACACATCTGCAGACCCATCACCCTGATAGATATTTCACAGACTCTGCTCGATATAAAATAGATTTAACGCAGCCTGGAGAATATCACAGTATAATTCGAAAAATTAATTTTTTATTCTTCGTCGAATTTGAAGTTAAGAACAACATAGTTTATATAACAGTGCATTTATTGAATCCATCCAAATATCCTTATTACAAAACTTGCAGTGTAGAATTGAAACAAGAGAGAAGTATTGTGAAAGAACACGCAATAAAGAATAAAGGAATGGGATATATCTACACACTTGAATTTAATGTCAGTGATTTGAGCATAATAGGTAAGTTAAAAATTATGTTACTATTTAATTACATCAAATATATGAATCCTTCATTTGTTATAACTCGTATTATTAAGGCCCGGTATTTTCATCTCCAGTTGTGTAACTGTCAGTTGTTAAAAAAAACACAACATCTTAGCTTAAATTATAAATACAGGGAATTTATTTTAACATGCAACATATGGTCAATCACTTCCATGGTTACTCACTATTGTCAAAAAATGACAGCAATATAATATTTGTCCATTTTAAAATGCAACATACAAAATTTGTAGTTTTGTATTCTTAAAACTAATTTCCAATCCGGGAGAGCCACATCCTAGAGATGGCAGCACTAATGACCGACTTATAGGGAAAACATTATATTTTACGTTTGTGCTAGTTGTGTTTTGAGGCTTTGTTTCGAGGATATTTTGTTATTTTTAATTAAAATCAAATATATTTATCGTAATGTCAGATATATACATTTATTTAAATGATGCTGTGCGGCCTATGGTCGAAGGAGAAGCAGTATATAAGGGTAAAATAAGATTCAAAATTGAGGTTATCTGCATGTTAACTACTTATTTAATTATTTTTAGCTGGACATTTTATCTTGTGCGGATATAAGACAGATAAACAGAATAATATAGAAATAAATTAACTGTGTGTTCAAACATCTAATTTGAAAGGGGCTAACAACTCAATCATAATAACACTAAATACAAATGCACATCAAGTTCTTTGTTTTGCACGTCTTCTTCCTCTTGCTCAATTTCTGATATTTTTGTAGTTTTTTCTTCTTCCCTGTCTTTCCTATAAACAATTTAAAATAAATATATAATATTAAAGAATAATAGTTACTACTTACAGGTAACGTCTCTCTATTTTTCTTCTCTGTACAGGGGTTTTGTCGAATTTTCTTTGCTGTAATTTTTAGCTTGCTATATCATTTTTTTTCAAAATTTTTCTTTTATTGACTACAAAAACAATCTAATAATGTTTTGAAGCATAAATTTTTATAAATACTTACATGGAATAAAATCGCTTAGGTAAAAATGTGAACAAACGTTCATGAACGGTGATTTGTCCTTTCCGATTTTTAACGCGATTTTCCACGTATTTTTTAATATTTCTCTTTTTGGGAAATAATTAACGGATATGCCAGCACTTGCATAATTATTGCACTGCGGTACAGAACAATATCTCTTCGATTTGCTGGTCATGTTTACTTATAACCCTGTATGACAGCACAACGTTTTCCCTACAACTTATATGTTTTATTGTGCCACCAGATGTCAGACACTTTGTTGGCTCTTACCAATAAATTAGCCTACATACGATTAACAAAAAATCAAAACATGAATGTTGCACATTTTAACAAACTTTAGCTTACAAAAATTCATAACTTTCAAGTAATAAATGTTAAAAAATACCCCCATTCACACTGAAGCAATATTCTAGTCGGTCGTAATAATAATTGACACCATTTGTGATGTGTTCTGGACGTATCTCCTGTGCTGCAATACTATTTATAATGTTGCATTTTAAAATGGACAAATATTACATTGCTGTCATTTTTTGACAATAGTGAGTAACCATGGAAGTGACTGACCATAATGTTGCATTTTAAAATAAATTCTCTGTATTACACATGTGTTAAATTTTCGATGCCACATTGTTCTTATAACCGACAGTTAACATAACCGGCAGTTTAACCAGAGATGAAAATATCTGGCCTTAATAATAAAACATACAGAATGTAACAGATATAAGAACATTAAATTTAACCAGTGACAGAATTCGTCGAGGGCAACATTTCTTAGTAACTTTTTTTAAAAATATTCTAGATATTGTGTTAAAAATCTTCACAGTCCGATTCACAAAAAAGTTTAAGCTAATCCTCATTTTTTGGATTCGCGAATTCTACTCTAATTTTAACAGTTTATTTCGTAAAATATAGTCTAATCTATTCCTAGTATCTACCTTTTTTGATAATTTTATAAAGATTAAATTTTAAATACCGGAATAGAATAGAATTCACTAATCCAAAAACAAGGATTAGCTTAAACTGTTTTGTGAATCGGGCTGTGAAAGTTTTGTAAAAAAATTCATTACCTGCCTAAAAATACTAAAAAAATAAGAATTCAAAAAAATATTACTAAGAAATATTGTTACCCTCGACGAGTTCTGTCACTGGTTAAATTTAATGTACTTATTACTGTTACATACTGTATACTTTTTTTATACTATTGGGTAGCAAATTTCATGTGTGCTACGCGTCGTGGCTTTAATGTCGTAGTGCTTTAAAGGCTAGCTTATACACGTGTATCATACGCTATTTTTTATTATAAATGCATCATAACTGTTTAAAACTGAAAATTATTGCAAATCATACATTTTTGATTTTTGATTCAGCGAGTTTGAGCGTTTCCAAGGAGACAGTTAGCAAATTATTTGTATTGTTTACGTTAAGTCAACAAGTCAATATTATTTTTTTTTCATTGTTTTACTTATTATTCATATTTATTGTCATTTTTCGTTACCTAGGTAACTCAAAAATTTAGCGTGTTTTAATGGTCGATTTACGCACGCTTTGCGTGTTTTATAGAGCAATTATGATGCATGTATAATAAAAAATATATTTCACAAATAAATTTAAAACTTACATATTAATACTTTCTTTCGTAATACCATATTGTTACTCGGCCGTTATTTTTGCTAATAGTCTCCTACAATTAAGGATCAAGTGTTTATTATTCCTAAATGTTTTAATTTTACGTATATGTAAAAAATATTCTTTAAATCGACTTTTTTTATAAGGAAAAAAACTCCCAACAGGATTAAATCCCAATTACAGGGTAGGTTTACATACTCAAACATCCATGCCTTAGTGGGATTCGAACCCAGACTAATGACTAAGAGGCATTGGTCTAACCATTGAGCCACCGGAGGATGTATGAAAAAGAAAAACTGCTATCTCTAAATTTAAATTAATTAGCTCATAATTCCTAACAATAATAATAAAACACCACTTATACAAGTTATTAATTAAAATTTATTATTATTAATTAATATTGATGGTTAAGCTCAATTGTTTTTCATACATAGCCTACTGATAAATAGCTAAAAAAATTTAATTTATTTAAATTTCAATTGACTTTTTCTCAATATTTTTGTTATGTAAGGATATTAAATGATTACATGGCAGAATTCAGAAAAAAATACTCTATTGAATGGGCCTAAAAAATATATGCAGTCCCATTAAAGAAAAAATACAGTTCGAGAACCATTGGTTAAAAAAAATCTTCAATAAGTGAATGTCCCCCTCGATCTATTACAACTTTTATTTAGAAATTTTTTTGGTTAAAAAATCCAATTGAATCCCTTTATTGCTGACCACGTGTGCGAAAGTAACCAATCAAAACAAACTTACACTGATAATTATCCTAAGACAATTATCACTAAGTTGCCAAGTAATAAACAATTTTTGACATATAATTAAAGATTAATTGTTCTAATTTGAAAATGTCATTTTCACGCTGTCAATGAAAATGACGATTTAATCAACAAAATTATAGAAGAAAACACATCAAAAAATACTGTAGTAAATAAAAAACTAAATGTGGAGAATATTTAAGGACTTTTGTATGTCTTATCTTCTCTTTGGTTTCACTAAAAGAGGTCTCATTCTCATTGCACACTTCACACAGAACATATTCATAGCCACATTCATATCTACTGGGCTATGTTAGACACAAAAATTCTATCAAATACAAATTTTAGGCAAATTTAATGTTAAAACTGCAAAAAAAATTCTCACCGAATACCCCTCGATCATTGATAAATACTTATAATTTTATCACACTTCCTCAAGCACGTTGCTTTTAGGTAACTGTCATAAAATTATTTCGTAATTATCAATGTCCTCGGGATATTATAGCTGATAATTTTCTTCTTATTCCCAATAATAAAGAAAATAAACGGGGTGTCCCATATCCGCAGAACATCCTGTACTATATTTAATTTTTGTTGAACAGGTGATATTACCCAAACAGAAGTATTTATAAGCATAGGAAATTATGTTACTTGCGAGTCATGTGTTGAAGTAAAAAATTATTCTGATGGCTCAGCGATGTACAATTGCGATTGGCGATGTTCCAAATGTACCATAACCGCAACACGGTGTACTACAGACAAGAACTTCGAGTATCCAGATTGCGAGACTTGGGATTATCTACCAAAGCTACAGAAACACAGTCATTTCTTCTGTTCATACCAAAGTACGTGCTACGTCTGTCAGAAGAATATGTATGAGACTTCGTTTCCTTTACACTACCAAAAACATCACCAGGATATAACCTATGAAATAGGGGACGATATTCGTATACAAGCTACTCCAGGCAGGTAATAATAATATAACTATGAATTTATTCTATACCGGATGGTGGCGGTTAGGGATGAACATAGGGTTTTAACAGGGGATTTTAGTTTTATGCAAGTCCATGACTTTAAAAAATAACTTATAGCTTGCGGACACTTACGTGACGAAGCGAATTAGCCAATCAGAAGCTGGGGAGAAACTGTCGCATCGAAGGTCAGAGAGCTGGGCATCTTTCCAAATTCAAGAGTACCGTAATGGGGGATTACGGCTCAATCGAATTAAAGGAAAATAGTAAAAAAATAAGAATGTATATGCTGAGTAACGAATATTAATAAAAAAAAATCTGATGTGGCCAACACAAAACCTCCCGCTATTTAATTTTTACATACATACATACGTACATAAAATCACGCGATTGCCACTTACGGGGCTAGCAAATACCTGGAAACAATAGTAACAATAAGAAAAGGGATAAGAGTAAGAGCTCAGCTGACTCACTTCACTCTTTACCAACATTCTTCTTTCGCCTTGTCCACAATCATCATAGCATTCATACATAAGAACATATTAAAGTGACCGATTTTCGGTAGCGAATAACCCCATCCGGACCACAATAATAGTTACGCAACAATCTTCCTTCGCCACACTTTCCTATTCATTTTTATTAATTTAAATACATACTTACGTATTTACTAACGCTGCAAACTGTACCATTGCATAAAACTATTGATTTATTTACTATTTTCTTTTTAAAATGTCACTATTATTAATTTGAAGTGATTAGTTTTTTGACAGTGACATTTACTGTCAGTTACATTCATTTAAAATATATGAACTGTATAACAAAGGAATTGTGTTTATCTTAGGCTTCGGGACTAATAAAAAAAATTATTTTTAAATTTATCTGCAAAATATATAGAAAAAGTATTAATGTATTCCTGTAGAAAATTCAATAATCTTTAAGTTTCATAAGACATAAAATGCGAAAAAATGGCATTTAATGATATTTTTTTAAGAAAAACCATTGTGAGCTTCAGGTAAAGTGCCATTTCCGGTTATCCGATTTACACCAAAATCTAATGGCTTCTTTTCATATTAGAATAGGATAGAAATACAAGGTTTCAGAATTTTCTGAATGATAGTATTTGAGTTAGAGCGAAGACAAAATCCCTACACATACACACACACACACACACACACATACATACACACACACACACACACATACAGACATCATCGTGAAAATGTTAAAATTGGATTCTAGGGACCTTAAAACGTGGTCATTTACTAAAATCTCGATAAGTGATTTTTAGCACGATCCCTATACCTCCCTTACCAAGGGTAGCGGGAGGTAAAAATGAAATGGTATAATTGAGATATTTCGGAAATAAAGTGTTTTTTGTTATAACGCTTCGACACTAATATGAAAACATTTTGATTGGCGACCGAGAAACCGCCTATACATGCATTACAAATAGCGTGTTAGGAGGTGGGATTACTACCAATGGAAGTTAAGAAATTCAAATTCGAAGGAGGGGCTAACATTCCTGTACTACAGTTTCCAAACAGTTTTTATTTTAACATAAATTTCTTGCATTAAACTTAATAATTTAAATACACCTGTAATTATAAAGTATGTAGACTTATACAGTGTTATAATATTCATTTATTTTTATGTAAATATAACTTAAAATAGCATATATTTCAAGAACATTTAGGTCCATGATGAAAACAGTTTGATATACAAACACATAAATGTGACGTCACGTCAATCTTTTCAAAATTCGGGAGACCATAACTCGCTTATTAATAGGATTTTTTTCACCGGATTTTCATCAATAGACTTAGTTTTCATAATATTTTCAGATGAAATTATAAAAAAAAAAAATGGTGTAATTCCCCATTTAAGAGTGTAGTGTGGTTTGGAAGAATGAGTTTTGTTGGAGTAAAAAATTGAAATTAAATTTTAAAAAATTAACAAAACTATTTATAATTACAACATTAATGTCAAGCCTCCTCTGAGAGTAAGGTTATTAGTTTTGGAACGATTTTGAGTAATTTCGTACTCTGTAGTAGGGTTTTGGAACGCAACCCTGAAGTTTGTTTTGGTAGCGTGTTCAGAGGTTATGTGTTTTGTTTTCATAGTTTGGCAGTTTTCATATTGAAGAATTTAGTGCGTATTGAGTTAGTTTATATTTTTTGCCAAACTATGAAAACAAAACTCATAATACGCTATAAACCAAAACAAACTTCAGATCCCCGTCATTCAATCTGACAGTTTCTCCCCAGCTTCTGATTGGCTAATTCGCTTCGTCACGTCAGTGTCAACAAGCTATTATATAGGTTATCCAAGTCAGTCAAGCGGTTTACGTCATCGTTTAGGGATATTTGAAATTTTCTTTTGATTTTTAAATATATTTTATTAATGATATCTTATTGTATTTTTAATATTATTATTATGTATTTGAAACCATTAATAGAAATAATTATATTTGGAAATATTATTATTAAGTAAAATTCTGTTAATTTTTGCAAAATGACGTTGGATTATTTTTTACCTACCGCTACTCTTGGTAAGGGAGGTATATGGATCGCGCTAAAAATCACATATCAAGATTTTAGTACATGACCACGTTTCAAGGTCCCTAGAATCCAATTTTAACATTTTCACGATGATATCTGTATGTGTGTGTATGGATTTTTGTCAACGCTTTAACTAATAGCATCATTCAGAAAATTCTGAAACTTTGTATTTCGACCCCATTCTAATATGGAAAGAAACCATTAGATTTAGGTGTAAACCGGAAATGACACTTTACTTGAATCACGAAATGGTTTTTCTTCAAAAAATGCAATTTTTTCGAATTTTGCCATAACAAAAATTAAAGATTATTGAATTTTCTACAACTCTACGTTAATACTTTTTACCTCTCGCTAAGAGAGGTATTGGAATAATGTTAAAAATCACATCCAGATTTTAATGAATAAGCACATTTCAAGGTCACTACAACCCGATTTTAACATTTTTACAATGATGTCTGTGTATATGTGTGTGTATGGCTGGATGTTGGACGGACGATTCCTCAAAAACTATAAGACATAAGACCTGTTTAACTATTAATTCCTCAATTTGACATTCCTGGGAAGAGCTGAAAAGGTTTTGGTAACAATTGAACAACTGGAAGAAGTAGTTTTTAAAAGAAATTCTTCCAAATATTAATTTTTGAAATTTTTGATATTACTAATAATTCTGAAGAACAAAATTCTACACCTGATACATTTAATTCTATAAATTTAGAGATAAAGACGCTATAATATATAGAATATCGGGATATAACAAGTCGAGTAGGCGAAACTACACTAAGGAAACCAGTTGACGCAGTTGACAAATTCAAATGTTTATAACAGGGAATTCCCTGGTTTATAACATAATTTGTAAATAGCTTTTTCTGGGAAGTACATTTAATCTTTTTTATTGTTTTATTAATTAAATATTTGTAATATGCATATATCTGTCATAATAAGGAATAATTATTTATTTTAAAAAGTATATTTCGTATTTGGTGTCACATGTGAAGTTTGCGTTTGATGTACGACATATACCTATACAAAAAATCTGATGTGGCCAGCACATGACCTCCCGCCAATTCCATGTTTAAAATAGCAATGCGCTTTAAGTAAAGTTTCACTTCCGATTGATCGTTTGTAAACAAAATCTACTTTGTTGTTCCTATAAAAAGAACGGTTTGTAATACGAAATTTTGGATTACATTTTATTATGTTTTTCCTGAAAAATCTGTTAGAGCTTCAAATTAAGTACTACATCCGGTTTATAATATATAGTCAAAATCTAATATGTTGTTTCAAATTATATAAGAGTATTAAATACCTACCAACTTTGCGAAGTTTTGGATCATTAATATATTTTAAGGAAACATCGTCACACAATTATTGTCAAAATCATCACCAACTTCCTTACGCTTTAAAACGCAATCTGTGTAAATTCTTCGCCGTACATTATCCATTTCGTAAATGTGTAGTTGCAAACTATTATTTGACACTTAGAAATCACGTTCTTATTGAGAGCTGTTTGATATATAATGCTGCAAACATCAAACTTAAATCGAATTATCTTGTATATCTAATATTTATGTATGATGGAAAATATATTATTTTTACAAACCTTAATGCCGTTAGAATCATATTTAAACTACTAAATTCTTCTTAACACGGTTTCATTATTAATTTTAATGAAAACTGCTTCGTGACAGTGACATTTGTTTAAATGTGTCAAATTTGTTATTAAAGTATTGTTTTTGTTTGACGCAGAGGCAAAGTGATGTACAAAAATAAATTATTTTATAATATAATATAAAGTTATTTCAAGTTATTTACTAAATGCTATTAACGTAAAATTGAAGATTGTGCCATTATATTTAATTCGTATTGGTGAAAGTTGCTAAAAAATTATATTCAATGAATTTTTTACAACAAAAACTGTTAAAAGCTTGTATAAATGATACTTCCGGTTATCCGATATACACTAAAAACTAATGAGCTCTTCCCACATTAGTATAGAATGGATATACAAAATTTCAAATTTTTCTGATTGATAGTATTTGAGTAATCGTGTCCACATGATCCACACACACACACAGACACACACACATACATACTTACAGACATCATTGTAAAAATGTTAAAATCAGATTCTGGGGACATCAAAACGTGCTTATTCACTAAAATCTCTATATCCGATTTTTAGCACGATCCCTATACCTCCCTTACCTAGGGTAGCGGGAGGTAAAAATATATCCCCAGAATCATCAGCAGATTGTAAAACAAGTTTCCACGTGAATGTATTTTTGTTATCGTAAATATAACGTTTAATAAAAAGATTGCGTTTTATTTGAAGTAGAAACATTACAGAAATACCGCCAATCTGGTTAATAAATTGGAAGAATCTGTGACATTTAGAAACTTCCTCATACAATGAAAAATAGATATAATTACAATTATATGTGTGCAGAAGACATGTTAAATACAATAAAAAACAATATTTGGGTAAAGTTCTGTAATATTTTGTTATAAAACGACGGTTCGATAGCAAAGTGCAATACAATACTTATATAGCCTAATATGGAAATGGCAAGAGGTCTTGTGCTGGCCACAACAGATTTTTTTTTATATATTTTACAGGTAAATTTGAAAAATATTTTTTATGAATCCCAGAGCCTTTGATGAAAACAATTTTTTTGTTACACAGTTCATATTTCAAATGTATGTAACTGACATGTGTCACTGCCAAAAAACTAATCACTTCAAATTAATAATGGTAACATTTTAAAAAGTAAATAATAAATAAAGCTATAGTTATATTCCACGAGAGTTAAACGAACAATAATGCCTTCGGTAAACGTATATTCCTCTGGCCAGAGGCCCTCGGAAAATACACTGTTGACCTCAGGCATTATTTTCCCTATAACACCATGAAAAAAATATAGCACTCGGGAAATTAAAAGCTCTCCGCCATCATTTTGAAATACGAGACTTGAGAATGGCTCATCCTGTTCTATTAAAACTTCTTATATTATTTATTTATTTATTTATTTATTTAAAAGAAAGAAACCAGCAGTATACATATACCAATAACAGGTTCTTATGAATTATTAAATAATACATACTTTAGCTCACAAATCATATCAGAGTGCAATTTTCAAAATAAAGTAAGTGCAAAAAATGATAAAAAGTTATATAAAATTATGAGAGAACATTAACTACCTCAAACATATAGAGTGATAAGTAAAACATGTCAATATGCGCAAATGTGGAATTGTAAGAAGACATGATGCGGTTTATTGGGGAGTTATCGTTATTTTTAGTATATTTTTATATAAAACAAATAAATTAGTTGATCTGGTTTTAAGGTTGACAGAAAATTGTAACATTGAAATTATTGATGCTGCATATATTATATTATTAAGTAATTTAAATAAGAATACCATGTCAGTTTGGGTTCTTCTACTTTCCAGTGAGAGTATATTGAAATGTTTCAACATATCTACGTAGTTACTCATGTTTAAATTAAATTTGTAATTTAAAATTTTGAAAAACTTTTTTTTGAATATTTTCTATACAATCAATATTCTTTTTATAGTATGGGTTCCAAACCGTGGATGCATATTCCAGTTTTGATCGAACTAAACAATTAAACAAATATATTAAAGAATTAGGGTTAATAAAATGTTTACTAGATCGGAATATAAATCCAAGTATTCGGTACGATTGCTTAACACAAATGTCTACATGTTCATTAAATAACAATTTATTGTCAAAAAATATTCCCAGATCCTTAATAGTAGTCTTCCTTTGCAAGATGGAATTGTTAATATGGTAGTCAGATATTATAGTATTGTGATTCCTTGTGAAATGTACTACATAACATTTTGATACATTTAGGGTTAAATAGTTAAGGTCGCAATATTTTTGTAAATTATTTAAGTCATTTTGCAATTGAATATTGTCACTATTGCTTGTAATTGTCTTAAAAAACTTGAGGTCGGCTGCATATAAGAGAAAATTAGAACTTTTGAAACAGGTAGATATATCATTTATAAATAAATTGAACAGAAATGGACCCAAATGTGACCCTTGGGAACCCCAGAAGTAACATAGATATAGCGTGACTTAAAACCATTACAATTAACTAACTGCGACCTATTTGTTATGTATTATTGAATCCAACGTAACAATGAACCATGTATTCCCAATGCTTCTAATTTATGAATAAGTGTAAGGTGATGAACCCGATCAAAAGCCTTGCTGAAATCTGTATAAATGACGTCAACTTGGATTCGCTTATCCATGTTAGAACTCAGATATTCAGTAAAAGGTACGAGATTTGTAATGATTGATTTGCCAGGGCAAAATCCGTTCTGCTCTGGAATAATTATATTATAAATATTGTTTTTCATTGTTTGGATCACAAGGGCTTCGAAAATTTTACTGAAAGCTGATAAAATTGATATAGGTCTGTAATTAGTTACGTCATTAATATCACCGGATTTATGAATTGGTGTAATGTATGAAGTTTTCCATAAATCTGGAAAAACACCAGATTCAAGAGATTGATTATACAGAATGTATAGTGGTTCTGCAAGATAGTGGGCACATGTACGAATGAATTTAGCTGGAATTTGGTCGGGTCCAGGACCTTTGTACAGATGTACATCATGTAAATTAATCACATTGGGAATATTGTTGTTACAATTAGGTTGTCTAGTATTACTATTGTTATTTACGAATACTGACTCAAAGTAATCTATTATAGATACTGCCTCTTACGGTGGTCCAGTGACACTTTCTTATTGATGCGATACCACCTAGACAGTGAAGAACTGTTTCTGGCGATCCGTTCGCCTTGGACCCGTTTCATGTTGGGCGAGTACATCTGTTCCGTCACTGTCTCCACACACGAACAAACAGAAAATTTCACATTATACCCTCTTCTAAACGAATACGACGATTGGAGACTGAGTGTGGGAAAATGGATATTCAAAAGGTGGAATACAGACACGGAGGTCACAGTTTTTGTTGATATTCAAAGGATACCAAGTGAAGAGACTGATGTACAACTTGAGGACAACAGTGAAGATCCTGTCGTTTTAGGACAACTATTCGAAGCATAGGTCGTTCAAGTTTACGGCTTTTTATAAATTATATGGGTGTCCCGATTTCGAAAGACATCATTGATATCTCAGAAACTACATTTTTTTTCTCTTTCGATTGACATAAATGTTATTATGTTTTAAATATCTTTTATCCTTCAAATTTTGGACTTTTCTATATTTTTCATCAATAGGGTATTATCTCATTATTTTTTTTTCTTAAAGAACAGGTATATCTAAGAGTACATATGAAAACCCGAGTTAAAAATTCCATTTAATAAGCGAGATATTAATTTTTAAAGTTTGATTTTGTTGTGTCACGTGATAGTGACGTACTAGTTGTACAATATCAGTGGTGTACAATCAGTGGTTCATAGCTTTTTGAGAAGGTGTTGACCAAGTATTGAAAAGGTAGGAAATAAAATACTATTACCAAAAAACTAAAGAAAATTATAAGATAAGTAATCTAAGTAATTGATTACAAATTTTTCATTGTACTACGAAAACATTTCGACATTCTCAAACTATAGGGCATCTGCGCGTGACGTTTCAACATGGCGGCCACCAGCTGATCTTGGTCAACCAAACCTTCAGTTTGCATTGTGTCTTACGGAGAAATATCGTGCCGTAAGCTTTTATTGTGTTTTTATGGCACTTATTGTTCTATTTGGGAAAAACTGATTAGAGTGTGTAAAAGTGAGTATATGAGGAGTGTTTTCCGTAAAAAATAAGTCAGGACATTCTTACTATTTAACGAGTTCCAGGTTATTAAATTAAAACTAACCCAATCCTATTTTTTTGTGTATACTTTTATTGCATATAAAATAATTTAAACATAATCGGATAGGAACATACTGTATGAATGTTTAAATATATGTAATTTTCTTTAATAATATGTATAAAAAACATGAAAAAATATTTTTTAAATGGCAGAATTACAAATTTTTAATGAAGTTTTTTTTAGTAACAGAAAATATATATATATATATATATATATATATATATATATATATATATATATATATATATATATATATACAGGGTGTATCAAGATAATGGAACAGTGCCGTTTATTCGTGTATGTGAAAAGATACAGAAAAAAGTGATTAGAATATTTTGTAAGGGATAGAGGGGGACACATTTTAGCATAAACTTTATTATCATTAATCCAGTGGTAGTCAAACTATAGGGCAATATTATATTTTTTTAAATGGCATTATATATATTTTATTAACTCATTAAATAGAGGATTTTGTTCTGAATTCAACGATATAATAATATCATACCCTTACATTGCGAAAAATTTGATAAAAATTAAGTCAAAGTTAGTATTTCATTTCTACTGTATCTAAGTAATCTGAGCAAACATTCAAGCAATAAAACAAAAAAATTATTTTAAAAGTAGAATTTATTGCCAAAATCGTAGCTTACTTGCACGTAATAAAACTAAAATAAATTTTATTTTGTTTTATTGATTGAATGTTTGCCCAGATTACTTAGATAAAGTAGAAATGAAATATTAATTTTGAATTAATTTTTATCAAATTTTTCGCAATGTAAGGGTATGATATTATTATATTGTTGAATTCAGAACAAAATTCTCTATGTAACGCGTTAATAGAAAATATATAATGCCATTTAAAAAAATATAATATTGCCCTATAGTTTGAGTACCACTGGATTTAAGATAATAAAATTTATGCTAAAATGTGTCCCCCTCTATGCCTTACAAAATATCTTAATCACTTTTTACCTCTCGCTAAGAGAGGTATTGGATTCATGCTAAAATTCGCATATCCAGATTTTATTCAATAAGCACGATTTAAGGTCCCTACAATCCGATTATAACATTTTTAAAATGATGTCTGTGTGTGTGTGTGTGTGGATGTGTGTGTGTGTGTGTGTGTGTGTGTGTGTGTGTGTGTGTGTGTGTATGTATGTATGTCTGGATGTTGTAGTCACGATTCCTCAAAAACTATAAGACTTAAAAAATATTTAACTGCAGTTTTCTCAATCTGACATTCCTGGGAAGAGCTGAAAAGGTTTTGGTAACAATTGAACAACCGGAAGTAGTAGTTTCTTAGAAAAAATCTTCTGAATATAATTTTTTGGGAATTTTTTTTATTAAATATTGAAGAACATAAAATTCTCCATCTAATACACATAAAAAATTTATTATATCTTGTATAGATTTAGAGATAAAGACTCTATAATTTATAGAGTATACTAATCGCAGAGGCCAAGGCACTAAGGAAACCAGTTGACAAATTCCAATGTTTATAACATGACACATGTCATTGTCAAATATCAACAGTTTTAGTGACATTCTGATAGCTTTTTCTGGGAAGTATATTTAACTTTTCTTATTGTTTTATTAATTAAATATTTGAAATTATAGGTAAAATTGTGGTAAAATGCATATATCTATCAGAAATACCGCCAATCTGGTTAATGAATTGGAACAATATTTGACATTTAGAAACTTCCTCATACAATGAAAAATAGATATAATTTGAATTATATGTGTGCAGAAGACATGCTAAATATAGTAAGAAACAATATTTGGGTAATGTTCAGTAAGATTTTGTTATAAAACGACGGTTCGAAAGTGAAGTGCAATACAATACTTATATAGCCTAATATGGAAATGGCGAGAGGTCTTGTGCTGGCCACAACAGATTTTTTCTGTATCTTTTCACATACACGAATAAAATGCACTGTTCCATTATCTTGATACACCCTGTATATATATATTTATTTGTGTCTGTTTCTCACAAAGGTTTAAAAATTAGATAGATAATCAATTATTGATTTCATATTGATTTTTACAAGGCATTTATAATCCTCGTCAAAAGAATGTCAATGTATAAGGATCCACATTATGTATTCACTTAAATTTATCGATTTAACCTACTTTGGCTTCCAAAAATTAATTTTTGACGTATAAACTCATTTATATACAATAAAAATACACAATATGACAATAAGAAAAATGAACTCGAAGATAAATATATATATATATATATATATATATATATAATATATATATATATATATATATATATATATATATATATATATAAATATATATATATATATATATATATATATATATATATAAATATATATATATATATATATATATATATAAATATATATATATATATATATATATATATATATATATATATAAATATATATATATATATGTATATATATTTCAAATTTAATTTTCTTTATAAATTAAAAAAAAATCTAATAATTCAATTTATTTTAATTTCAATATTCATGTTTTCATTCAACAATACACACAAAAAGACTTATACAAACTCAAATGAATGTAATACAACCTGATGCTACATGCTACTTATTTCAATTTAATATTTTTAAAAATATATTTATAAATACGACTGTTTTGTTTTACTAGTAAATAATTCATACACTTATCTTTAATTATGGCTAATTACATTTTAAAATAGCATGTATAAATTTAGGAAAAACTGAATTTTTTGTACAGAAAACACATTCGCTGCATAAGACGCAATGTTAAACTGAAGCTTGGTTGCCCAAGATCAGCTGATCATCCGCCATGTTGTGACGTAGGTGCAGGTGCCCTATTAGTGGCGCTTGTATAACTTGACTCGTAAGTTTTGTTTTGAAATGTTTTGAATGGGCTGGAGGTTGGAGTTCATTTATTACGTTTATTGCTTTGTTTCTTCTGTTCGAGTTTTGTTAACAATATTTCTTAAAGAAATACTTCTGTTTTGCCTAATTCTTTGTGGTAAGTACACATTCGAATCATTTATATAGTTCTAATAAAATTTTATTTCATTTTCTTAATAGTTAGATACTTCATTTTTATATGTATAATGAAATACAAATATTTAAAAAATAATTCTTGTCACATTAACTTTTCCATTTTGTGATAATATATGGATAGGATATCAAATAACAAACAAGCACGTAGCTGACACAGTGAGTAACACAAAAATACAAAACACCTGTGCAGCTGTGCTACGAACACTCCCGAACGATTCGAAGTACACCCGAGTATGTACGTACTTAAGATGCGGTGTGTTACCACATTTAAACATGAAGTAGGGATTTCAACTGATCTTCCATGGATAGTACAACTAGTACGTCATCAAATTTTCAATGCTGTATATCTTTTGCAACAATCAATTTATAATGAGTTTTTTTGTTTTATTCCTCTTGTTTGCCTACCAACTTTAATATTTTAATATTGGCAATCATGAGAAAATACCTTATTTTTTAATTATTTGAAAGTATATGTATTTTCGATCAAAATCAGTTTTTTTTTTGGCAAAACAAAGGTACATCTAAGATGACCCCCCCCCCCCCCATTTACCTGGTTGTATCTCATATAAATTTCGATATCCCAATGGGCTACTTGCGTACCTTTTTTTATATAATATTTTTGAAGAGCAGGTAAAAACTTGCTACCCATATTTTTTCTTTTGACAAAATTTTTATTAGTTACTCAGAAAAAAAATAATGAAATTTGAATATTTCAATTCCCGCCATGTATTACGTAGAATTACCCCGCACCAATGAATGGTCGTAAAACCATTGCGTTTGTTTGTACGGGTAATGTAGATCTCCTGTTTGACGTTTCAACAATAGTTTGAAGTAATTAATATATTTGAGAGCCCAGAGAGACAGAAAAATGAACTAATGTCAAATTCAAATTAAAAGTTACTCGCTCGTCATGCCATCTATACGTTACATTTTTAAACATGGTTTCCTTCTCAAGTTCAATATAATGACGTCACAGAAAATTTTCTTTCTTAATTTACTTAAAAACAAATATTTTTTGTAAAATTAAATTAATATTTTTATATATGTTTTCAACATAACATTACGTATATAGTGACAGAAATCGGTTTTTCAGTACCACGGAAGTAGCCCATTGTAGCCTTCGTAATTCGGACAGCTGTTTACCACGTTTGAATTTTAAATATAATTAAATAAGTGCAAATTTGAAATTTTAATATTTTTATACGCATATCGCACAATAATGCAATTAAACATTTTCATGTAAAACATTTGCGAAGCCTTATTATATTTTGTGATAAACCTTTTATATAAGCATTGCTATTTTATTATGAAAATAGTATTTAATACTATTATAGTCATAATATTTTACTATTTATTATAAAACTAATTTATAAATATATAAATAAAGTTATTATATAGAAAAAAAATATGGTGTTGCATTCATTTATATTTCATGTAAATTGGGACATCTCACATTTCCCGTTTCATTTTTATTTTTTTCTTGACAGACAATCGGTCCCCTTCTTATGCCTGTTTTACATTTGTCAATTTTAAGAACTTGGCCAAGCTCAATAAATTCAACTAAAAATTGTACATAAATTTACCAATTTCTAGCCAACTGTTTACATTTATCAATTTTTACTTCCCGCTACCCTTGGTAAGGGAGGTATAGGGATCGTGCTAAAAATCACATATCAAGATTTTAGTAAATGACTACGTTTTAAGGTCCCTAGAATCCAATTTTAACATTTTCACGATGATATCTGTTTGTGTGTGTGTGTGTGTTTTATTGTCTGATTAATGCATATTATTTGTTTTTTAGTAAGAGAGATGACATAGTACTATTGATAATTAGTTAGCCTAAGTGAGACATTGAATAATGAGTACATATAATTATATTTTTATTTTCAAATTTCTAGGTACAGGAAGCTATTCGTTTTTCATTGATATATTTTATTTTTATGAGTTTGTCAAGGAGAAGAAATTTATTCTCAACTGAAATGACCGATAGAGGCGCTGCAAGCACTTTCAGTATGGCGGATGCATGACGGTAGGTGTACAAGCTGTCACTATCATATGATACAATTTTGCTTGTGTTTCTTCAAAATGAAGCTAAGTATTGTTCAGATATTTCTCTTTCTAAATGCTACTCATCATTCTAGGATTATTGTTGAAGGTATGATGGTATATAATATTCATTTACTACTTTGTTTAAAATATTAATCTTGTAAACAGGTGAAGAAGTTCTGAATGCGAATCACATTATATTATGTGGAATTACCGATAGTTATCGAGAAATTATAAATATAACATCACTCTGTCTTTAAAAAAGTGCTCTGTCGTCACAAAAATGGTACAGCACTTTTTTTAATTTCTCCGTTGAGAAGGAATTTCCAAAAAATTATATAATCATAAATATGTTACAAATATAATTAATAATATTACCTTGAAGAATAAAGTCACTGTCTTTGAAATGTCTCGAACATACTCTCATATACTTGGAAATTTGTTTTCCAGAACGTAAAACATACAAGCTCCAATGTTTATTGAATACCTGCATTTGTGGTTATACTTACTTTATTTTTACATATTTTTGGAAAAATGTGGAAACAACTTTTAAAAAATGTATGCTAACATTATGTTGTATTTGCTCGCACTACCGTCATGCACTAGTTCAAAATTTAGTCACCAGATGTCATATCGATTCTCTACAGTTGTCAATAGTGCTGGTCGCATTTTTAAGTGTTTTAACTGAAAAACAATAGGAAAGTTTAAAAATTGTTCCATCTGTTATTGAGACAAATGCATTATAATCACCACCACGCAAAACTGAAAGAGTATTTTGAATTGAAAATTCAAAAGCACAATCTAAAAAAATAAAAGTGGTTAATAGTGGTCGTTGCGTTGGTTCCCAAAAACTTAGTATCGTTAGTTGCCTTTTTTACGATGATCTGTATCTACATTTTGTTTGGAATTTGAACATCAATTTATCCAACGCAATCCTAAAACATAAGACAAAAGCAGAAGCACCAAAATTGTTATATTAGGACATCATAAAAGCCTAATAAGAACATTAACGGCCGAATTCACCATCCCTGAATCAAATTTGATTCTCTGATCAACAAAATTTGACACTGTTGCTTGGTTAAAATTGTTGATCTACAAGGTAAACTAGAACTTGATTACAGATCAGTGTTGATCAGAGAATCAAGACTTGATTAACGGTTGGTGAATTTAGTGGTAAATGAAATAAATAGCTTGATCACGATTTTTTAATATATTTTACTTCTGGTTCAATGAATTAATGTGGTTGATATACATATGTTTTCAGCGACCACTATTATCCGCTTTATACTCGGAGGGCTTTATACGTACAAAGCATTTTAGACACTTACAAAATTGCAATTTGCACGAGCGCCTCTAAAGGCAAAGCATAGAAATCAAGGTTGCTATGGTTGGGGTAACAAACAAAGACCAGTCATCAGCCCAGGCCCGGGAAACGCAAATGGCGGATACTGAGATAGCGTTTTTAGTTTTGCTTCCATACACTTGCTGGCGACACCAGTATCAGTGTGTCAATTTTTTTTCTAATTTTTTGCGCGAATTTTGACATTTGTCATTTTCAATTGAAACAATTCAGACTATGTGTTTAAGTCTTTTGTGTCTTGAGTAATTTAAGATAACAAGATTAAAGAGCTGTGTACCGAACTGTACTGCTACCGGTAAGTGAAAATATTTTTTTATATAATTGTATTTTTATATCAGTAAAACATTCATTACAAAATCGTGTTCTAGAAATGACAACATAGATTTCCACATCATCGAATTCATCGTGATTTATTTAACAAGTGGATTGAAATTTTAAATATGGATGACCTGCGAACTTTAGATTCCCAGGTTGTCTACAATAATAAGCGTCTTTGCTTTGCCCATTTTGAGGCAAAGCATAAAAGTTCACACACCCGACGTCTCCATGTTCTTGCATGTTCATCCCTGAATTTACCTGGTGAGTGTAATTGATTTATGAATTGACTTTTACAATTTACATTTCTTTATTTAATTTGTCTATCTTTGAAGTTTTTTTTAAGTTATTAGAGTATCTAGATATTTTATTGCAGTTCTATATTCATAAAGTA
This sequence comes from Ophonus ardosiacus, assembly GCA_943142095.1. Taxonomy (NCBI): domain Eukaryota; kingdom Metazoa; phylum Arthropoda; class Insecta; order Coleoptera; family Carabidae; genus Ophonus; species Ophonus ardosiacus. The sequence goes on from OW964837.1 coordinate 26,010,425, forward strand.
TAACAATACGAAGAATGCGTTTAAATTTTCTTTGTATTTATCTTCTAATTTTTTCATTATTTTAATATTTAGAAGAATAGTTCACTCAATAGTTACTCTTAATTCAGGTAATGCAGATGTACCTACTATAGAACTAACCATGGAGGATCCAGTTCCATCCACATTAGTTGCCGCACTCTTTGTAAATATGCGAAGTACAACTGCAGATGATCCACAAAGACCTGTTACTGCAGAAATAATCGACACGCGAATAATAATAATTCTCCTCATAGATAAAATTTTATTGTCTTGTAAAAAAGCTATTAGTACTGTATCTTTCTTAAATGAAATTATAGTTTTTATAATTTAAAAATGCATTATTTATTATTCATTTGATATAATCTTTGTAAGACTGATTTGTAGTTAAAGTAGACTTTTCATAAAATACTATGCAATCATAGTATTTATGAAAAATTTCCTTCAACTACAAATTAGGGTAAATAATAAACGCATATACCAATATTAATTGTAGGTAATGATTATGCCGACTGAGTTTTATATTTACTTTTGCTTCCATACACCAGATGGCGATATTGGTATGGTATCGATGCTTAACATGTACGTTTCCAATCTAAAATAGTGTATATGGTCTGTGCATCAGCCGTAGACTCTACACTCTAGCCATCGTTTTAGTTGAATAATCGAATGATCTTCAATATTATCAAACAAAAAAGTTGCCCCAGACACATCTTCTGGTTTTAAACTCATTTTTATTAAACACAACGTACACATCACAATAAAGAATTAGGTTTAACACTGAATAACAGATGCGAACTCAATGACAGATAGGAACAGGGAATGGGACGCAAGACAACGAGGCGAGGTTTGTTTGGATGCATGATCTTCTATCTCTCTCTTGCAGTGACGTCAATTTTGTAAGTGTCTATCAGTGTCTATTAAAAAATCTCCTTCAATTTTGTGTGATGATGATTATAAGGCGTCTGTTTCCAGATACAATAAATGTTTTCAAACTGTACTTTTATTTTTCAGCGGAACAACAAAAAAATAATGGAATCAGCATTACAAACCATAAATACATCGCGATCTCTTCTTTAAGCTAGAAATTTGAAACTAACAATATAACGATATTTACTGTTTATTCAATATTTCACTTATACTAACTAATTACTCGTAATACTGTGTCGTTTCTGTTACTAAAAAATAAATTATTTGTGTAAATAAGGCAAGGCAGAGGAAAATGTATATTCAGATAAAAGTCCAGTACATACTTCGCATAAGCGATCTTAAATTGTTTTACCTATAATAATAATTACTTGTGTGTACAAGGAATGTTAAATTCAATACTTCTGTAACAAAACGGAAATGGCGAGAAGTATTATGCTGGCCACAACAGATTTTATTTTACAATTAGATTCAGCAGAAAATTTTACATGAGTAACAATAAAAACAGTCACTTTGCACTGTCGAAAGCCTGATGTCATAACCGGATTTTAAATGGCAAACAACCGCTTCTTTTGAATTATGTTACAATTTTAATTAAAAATTTTAAATATGATTATAGGTAAAATGCATATATCCATAAGAAATACCGCCAATCTTGCTAATGAATTGGAAGAATCTCTGGCATTTAGGAACTTACTCATACAATGAAAAATAGATATAATTAGAATTGTATGTGTGCAGAAGACATATGTTAAATACAATAAAAACAATATTTGGGTAAAGTTCTGTAATGTTTTTATTATAAAACGACGGTTCTATAACGAAGTGCAATACAATACTTATACAGTGTGTCCCATTTAGAGGTGCCACCATAATACAAAATAAGGAAAAATAATAATTTTGAAGGCAAAACTAATATAAAACATAATAACCCTTACATCGTTGAAAGGAGAAAAAAATATTTATTTTTTTGAGACTAAAATCAGATATGGGTTCTATTTAAAAAAATATAAGTTTGTGTTATATCTCAAAACTTTACGGATATAAAAAATTATTCCGTACGCCACTGGTTAGTTAATAAAAATATCTATCTTTTATATTTGAAACTTTTTTCTCAATTATTAATAGTTTAGAAGTTATTTGAAAAAGAAAAAATCAACAATATTCAGTTTTTCGTCATTATCTAGTGCCCTATGAGAATTTTTGGAAAAATAAAAGCACATCTGAGATGGCCTCCCAAAGGCGCATAAAAAGTTCCATTTAACCGACATCGTATCTCTTATAGTTCTCGAGATCCCAATGGTGGCACTTCTAAATGGGACCCACTGTATAATATAAAATGGAAATGGCAAGAGGTATTGAGGTATTTTTTTGTTATTACACATTTAGAAAATTGAACTAAATCAATTTAGATAATTTAATGAAACATATTAGTAGGCGGAAAATTAAAGAATTTGTTTAGTTAATTTAACTAAAATTTAGAAAGTTTTTTCTGCGTACTAACTTATCTTTTAAAACTAAATGTAATATGTGAGGCGTTTAATCAAATAAATTAACTAAATTAAATAACATTATTTTTCAACGGTATGATAATTTAAACAGATAGCAACGTAATAATACGTCTTATGGGCGATATGGTTCTTACGGGTTTGTGGTTCTTGTGGGTAATACGGGTCTGTGGTTCTTACGGGTAATACGGGTCTTACGGGTGAAAAATCGATTCCGACCAGTATTCACCGAAATACGGGTGGGCGGGTGTTCTTTTGGATCCACTGGTATTCCGAGCACTAGTTCAATGATTGTTAATATTGGCAACGAAAATGGCCGATAGAAGCAGCACCGTATTTACAATATGGCCGACGTAGTGGGTAAGATGGGAGTCGGTTTTTAGAAATTTGTTGAGGTTCCTACGAAATACTGCAGGTACTCGTTTTTAAAAACCGTTAGTACTAGAGCAGTTGGTGTTCTTAACACGTGCAACATCAACAATCACTAATTGCTATGCCACCAATGCGGCAGCGAAAATACTCCTTCCACCACTAGCACCATCTATGTTTAACATTGACAACTGGTCGGGTCGTCGCATGCAAATGCGATTAATACCTGATGTGGTGCCATTTTAACGATTACGCACTTAGCCAGTCGGTAGATACGAACCGGGGAACATCAAATTTGATCAGAACATATAGAGATATGGCGCATTAATGCGCACGGCCACTACTCCGACCAAATTCTGAAACCTTACGAGTATATTTCGATCATATTCTAATTTGAAAAGAAACCATTAGATTTTGCTGTACGGATAACCTGAAATGGCACTTTACTTGAAACTCATGTTACGGAGTAGGTAGATATCATAATTAATTTCATTATAGTAATTAAATATCTATCCCTGAATATTGCGTTGTGTAACCTTTTACCGAGGTACTTAAATATTTTCTTAATGATTTCTTGCCAGTTGTGTTGTGAAGGTGGCTGCGAGAGGTTGATATAAGGTGAGTTGAGTTAACACGCTAATGGTAAAAGTGTAAAGGATAGTATCCTGTTTTGTAACAATCGCGCCCGGTATGGCCTCCGGTTTGTGAGTGCCGATACGGGTAACCAGGAATGCGATGTACACGGTTTGCTAGCTCCGTGTGGTAGGGCTGTTGTCACCGCATGGTCGCGGCAGGAATGGTTTTATCCTAGTTTTGTCAATCATGTCCGTAAGGCCGTTGTAAAGCCATTTGGGTGAGCAGTCGAGCGGGCCGAGCTGACGAGCTAACGGCGCTCAGTGTGGTAGGACACCACGGTTTAGATTAGACTACTGTTGAGTAGTGCATATGCGGCTGGCATATGGTGTATCGATTGTGACTTTCCTAGCCCTTTTATTGTGTGTGTGTGTGTGAAACTCATCACTAAGTCGCTTGTACTTAAAGAGCCTTTTGTTTTGTTTCATGACGTCTAAGGAGGCTAGCGATTAGTTTAGATCCATTGTAATTAATATATTTTTTTTGTTCGGTCTGTCAATAAATCAGGGTATAGGTAAATAAATCAGTTTATTTCAGTTCCCCCTAGTCGTATTTTCCTACGTCATCAAATGCATCTTTTAACACTCACAGTGGTTTTTCATCAAAAAATACCATTAGATGTTTTTTTTTTCGCATTTTATATCATTATGAAAATTAAGATTATTGAATTTTCTACAGATATACATTAATACTTTTTCTATATATTTTACAGATAAATTTAAAATAATCTTTTTATAAATCCCGGAGTCTATGTTTTAAAGATAAACACAATAGACCTATAAACCATAACAAAAAATAATAAAATGTGCACTTTATCCTTAAAGTACTACTCAATAAATAACGATTAAGATAATTTTTTTTTTAATATTTATTTTGCGAGATATTTAAATGTATTTCCAGGCCACAGATGACGTCACAGTATTGGTTTCTTTCTCGCGTAGCCTACTACAAAAACTAGTGTGAGAAAGATAGCTATAGGTTTATTTAAAAATAAAATGCTGCTATACAAAAAACAATTATGACTTTTTGATACCACAAATTGCTTCAAAATTAAACAAACTATCATTTAAAAATATTTTATAAAATTGGTTTATGGGCCCATTTCTTTGTTACACAGTTCATATTTCAAATGTATGTAACTTACAGATAAATGACACTGCAAATCATTTCAAAATAGTAATAGTGACTTTTTAAAAAGAAAATAGTAAATGAAACAATAGTTATATGCAAAGGAACATAATATATGTAGTTTGGATCATTAGTAAATTTGTAGGTATGTATTTAAATTAAGAAAAAATAAATAGCGGGAGATATAATGTTGGATTAGGCTATTCCACAGTAATCAAAAATAGTAAAAGTTTATTGAAAATATGAACGATAATAGTTAAAGGATAAGGAAAACCATATTTCTTTTATTATATATTATTCCTTCTAGAAGACACAGGGAGTTTTGCTTTTGATGATGCAGGACATGTGTATGAGTGTTTGAGCAAATAGGATCCAAGTATGACCTCCGATTTTGAGAAGCCCCACCCTAACTAAGAATATACTTCTTCGGGTGTGTCGGATCTGTTCGGTTGCTGTTCGGGCGACGTTTTAATTTCTTTGTTTTTATAAAATGAGAAGAAAAAGTGAAATAAATGAAGTATAATAATTTATTTTATGTCTCTAATAATGAATTATAATATTACAATTTAAATATACATTATTTTGTAATTTGTTTAACATTTTTTCGTGGTTTGTGAACCACTGTTTGTTTACTTCTGGTATATCCACATTACCTACATCACAAAGTTACTTTAAAATTCGGACCTTAATATCTCGCTTATTTGGAGGAATTTTTAACTCTGACTTTCACATGTGGTCTTATATTTTTATGTACTTCAAGAAACAAAAATAAAAAAAATATCGTGGAACAGCCTATTGTCAGGAAACCGAAAATATAAAAAAATGTAAAAAGTTTTGTATGCAACTTTTAATTCTATACAAATTTGCGATCTACAGGAAAGCAGAATATTGCATAAAATTAACTAAAATTCCATGCCTGGCCGGCCACTAAACATTGAAAACCGGGAAAAAATACCTTAAATTCAAAAGAAAGACTCCAGTATTCAAAGTTATTTATTTCTTATACATTGTTACATTATTTTTTAGAAACATTAATATTATTAAAAACACAACTTATTGAAAATAATTATTGTGATAGAATAATTTGAATCGCTTAACAAAAATTTAAATTCATATGTATTCACCAATCAACAGCAGTCTACCGCTATTTACAAATTAAAAGTAACTTACAGATTAATCAACAATCAAATATACCCACTTAGCATTACGAATGGACGGAATATATTTAACGGTAGATCAAACACAAGAATGAAGGATGAATCTTCAAAATCAAATTCGTATTGTACCGACCTGGGTAACTCATAAATATCATCACTTTACCCACGCCGACACAGGCGCCTTTTATATTTTGTATCACAAATATTTTATAAGCAAGCGTTATATTTATATTGTTATATTGTTTGTATCCATTACCATTTTTGGTCGTTATGTATAATAGATATTAAGTTGTTTTCTGCAATTAAAGACGAGGTGTCACGAATAAAATGTTCTCTTCAAGTCTTATAATTTAAACTTTTAATTTATCTCAACTGACACGAGAAGTAGTGAATCAAACTAGTTCTACACACTCGTTTCAGTATGCACCAAATTACAGCGCTGTGAACGCAAGTACCCGTTGCTATAAGACAATTTCAATGAATTTCGCCGACCATAAATCTTATCCTTAGACCAGGAATAGCGGGAACACCAGGCATAAGGGCATATTCATGCAATATTTCAGTTAAACTATACAGGTGACCCAAACTGAATGGGTCACCATTGGGATCTCGGAAACTATAGGAGCTACGAGGTTAGTTAAATAAGCAATGTTGTGCAGTTTTTAGTGCTTATTTAAATTCCGATGAGAAATATTTAAAATTCCCAACAGTTTGAAAATGATTTAAAAAAATCTGTAAATCGTGATTTTAAAAAAAGTTAAATAAATCCGTTATTATATAAGATACAAAAAAATGTTTCGTATAAAAGTTGCATGATTTGATGAGAGAAACTCAAAAATGATGTCAAAATAAAATTAAAGATGGCGGTTTCCAAGATAATAATAGTAATTTTCTTATTTTAAATGGGCGCCATATTGCATTTTACATGATTGTACTTATCGTCATTCCTAATCACTTACAAAATTGATGTCACTGCAAGAGAGATATAGAAGGTCATGCACACAAACAAACCTCCCCTCGTTGTCTTGCGTCCCGTTCCCTGTTCCTATCTGTCATTGTATTCGTATCTGTTATTCAGTGTTAAACCTAATTCTTTATTGTGTTGTGTACGTTGTGTTTAATAAAAATGAGTTTAAAACCAGAAGATGTCTACGGCTGATGACAGGTCTTTGTTTGTACGGGGTAACCATAGCAACCTTGATTTCTATGCTTCGCCGTTAGAGGCGCTCGTGCAAACTGCAATTTTGTAAGTGTCTATTAGAACAATATATGTTTGGTAGATAGGTACATAAAATGTTACAAAAACTCCCGTCTTGCTGCACAGAGACAGGCAAATACATTTCTGTCAATGAAATGTCAAGTCGTATCCATGGATATGACAAATCCAATGTTTCACGTTAAAAAATACTCACGGTATATGTATTTAACTATACAAGGTATGCAGGATGTCTTGTCCAACATAAGGATCTCGAGAACTATAAGATATACGAATGCCTCTTGCAAACACGTTGTTAACTTTGACAAGGCTTATTTTGCTATGTATTTTTGATAAGTATCTATGGTTAAAATGTGCAATTAAACACATGATTAGCTAAAAACGTTTTATGCAACTGGCCCGAAGTCGATTAAATTAAGTTGCTCAATTAGAAGATCATTTTAATAGTTTTGTTATTTGCGAAAAAATGCATACTAGATATAGGCGAAAATACACATCGTTAATGCACTTTTTACCTCTCGCTAATAGCCATATTTTGAAGAATAAGCACGTTTTAAAGTCCGTAGAATCCGATTATACATTTTGACGATAATTTTTGTTTCTCCCTCTCTCTCTCTCTCTCTCTGTGTGTGTGTGTGAAAAAGTGCCTTAAAGATGTGCAAACTAAAATTATTATTATTTCACACTTGAGATATTTGCAAAAATAAAAAACTACAAAATTTTCATTTTTGCCTACATATGCCAGAGGTCAAAAGAGCTGTTTTGACCTCTGGCATGGTTTACATGCTGAGTAATCTTAACTTATCTGCCTTATTATTTTGTAGTTTTTACTGACAAATACAAGTTATAGAAAAATTAACTGCAAGCATCTTTTATTTGAAACATTTTTATCTAAAATAATCCATAAATGATTAAGGTAGATAAAACAATGTTAATCAAATGCTCACTAATCACACTTAATAATCGTTCATACTAACGGTCATTGTTATCAATTAAATTGTTAGATCGTGTTATTAAATTAATAAAAAAAAAGTTCATAACAAGAGTTAATTACAAATTTTTAGAAAAAAAAATTAAAAACAAAATGTTAGTAACAATTAACAAAATTTTAAGTTTCAAATTTATGTATATTTTGATAACACTTAAGAAATGATTAACACAACAAAAAATTACATTATATAAATGACATTCGACGTAACCTTCAAACTGACAGTTCTACACCAAGCTTGGATTGGTCACAGAAAAACCCCAGGATTCATACGGCGAAATACATCTCCCAACTATTCCTTGTCTAAGGTCGTATCGTAACTATCGATTATAAAACTGCGCCTGAGTCTTTTCCTTTCCTATGAATTTTCGTATGTTTGGATAGATTAGTTCTCTCTATAAATCTTTTATTGCATATTGTACACTTAAAATTTTTTATTCCAGTATGAATTTTCATATGTTTGGCTAGAGTACCACTTTGTGTAAATAGTTTATTACATATTGTACATTTGTAGTCTTTTATTCCAGCGTGAATTTTCATATGGTCTTTTAAGTGACAATTTTGCGTAAATGATTTGCCGCACATAGAACAATGGAATTCTCTGATTCCAGTGTGAATATTCATATGTCTTTGTACATCACCTTTTTTCGTAAATAATTTAAAACAAGTTGAACATTGAAATTCCCTTATAACTTCCCTTATTCCACTGTGACTTTTCATATGACTTTTTAGATTACTATTTCGAGAAAATAATTTTTTGCATATTGTACATTCATGTTCTTTAATTCCTTCGTGAATTTTCAAATGAACAGTCAAGGCTCCCTTTTGTCTAAAATATTTATTGCAGATTTCACATCCAAATTCTTTTTCCCCTGTGTGTATTTTCATATGCCTTAGCAAGCCTGATTTCCGCGTAAAACTATTATTACAGATTTTACAACAAAAATCATTTGAATCATTTTCAGATAAACGGTTTGAATTTTTAGTTTTCCGAATATCATTATTTATAGTAATTGAGTTGTCTATCTGGTTATCATTATCAGTTTCACATTCTTCCTTCTTTGCACTTAGTAATTCATTTCTATTAAATTCACTGTCTTTGGAAGTTTCATCAACTGGTTCTTCTTTAATATAAATTTCTTCAAACTTTGTTATTTTCGTATCCTCGCGCTCTACATCAGAGCTAACCGAATGTTGTTGAGTGTCCATGAATGCTTCTTGATTAATTTATTAACGAGTAAAAACCCGTTTCTCAAATGAAGTAGATGCTTCTCTGAAACATAAATTATTTTCATTCTCATGAGACATACATAACAGTATTAAAAACGAATTTATAATGGCATACTTACTACATAAATGATTTTCTAAATAAAGAATACTTCAATAAAAACTTTATTTCTGTGAGAATTGATGCATTACTTCAAGTAGCCTATACAAATATCAACATAGCTCTTCCTAAAGAAAAATTAAATTATTAATTGAAGCTAATCATGACCTGATGACGTGTGATTGTAATGGAGAAAGTGATACTTGAGAGTAAGTTTAAGAACAATAAAAGTTTTAGACGTATTGTTATTAAAGCACTTCTGGAAATATTAGTAAAAGAAAAGAAATATCTAATTTTAAATATTCACTCAAATATATTGGTAAACTGTTGTTATTTGCTATCTGTAATTATTTCTGTAGAGGTTAGAATTCATATGTTTGTTAGTTTGTTTAATCATAGATGGAGCAATTGTAACATAAAGCTTAATTTACACAATTATTTTATATTCATTAAAATTGTCACTTCTTCAGCATTAGTAAATATGTAGGTATGTACATATTTAAATTAACAAAAATTAAATAGTGGGAGGTATTGTGTTGGTATTATGTTGGCCAGATCATTATTTTTAACTGTGAGGAAACCGATAGAATAAAAATTTGAGAACAGTTTTGTATGCAACTTTTAGTTTTGGCCGTTAAATTAACAGGAGAGCTGGATAGTGCATAAAACTAAAATTCCTTAATAAAAAACAGGGTACATGGGCGCTAAACATTGAAAACCGGGGAATTTTTTTTTAAATTCAAATGAAAGACTCCGTATTCAAAGTCATTTATTTCTTATACATTATTACATTATTATTATAAACATTATTATTACTAAAACACAACTTATTGGAAGTAATTGTTGTAATGAAATAATTTTAATCGCTTAACATAAATTTAAATTCATATGTATTCGACAATCAACAACAGTCTACCACTATTTTTTTCAAATTAAAAGTATCTTACAGATTAATCAACATTAAAATATACCAGTTAGCCTTTCGAATGGACGGAATATATTTAACGGTAGGTCGAGGACAAGAATTAAGGATGAATCTTCAATGAATTTCATCACATTCACGCAATATTTCAATTAAACTATATACCAGTGAACCCCTAAATTTCGTGTTAAATGAAAAATGTCCGAGATATTAATACAGGATGTTATGTAAGTATACAACGCTTAACCCATGGTATAACTGACGCCATAGATAGTAAATCTGGGAATAATTTTTGTTTAACATGTTTTCTACAAGAATTAGAGGCCTTTAAAACTGACCAATCACGTCATAGTTCAAAATTTTGTAAAAAAGTAAAAATCAATGTTTTCTCTGGAAAAAATGTCAAATTTGTCACATTGGCGTCGTGGTATATTTCAGATTTTCATAATGAAAAACTACATGTCTATGAGCAAAGATTATAAATAATTAGACAAACAAATAAATAAAATATATAAGTACAAAATAATTCAAAATAAACAGAATATAAATTGTACGTCTACGCAAAAAACAATTAACGTCAGTTTTGACAATCAATGTTTGCCAGAGAACACATTGATTTATACTTTTTACAATTTTTTTAACTATGACCTGATTGGTCAGTTTTATAGGCCTCCAGTTCTTGTAGAAAGCATGTTAAACAAAAATTATTGCCAGATTTACTATCTATGGGGTTAGTTGTAACATTGGTTAACTATTGTAGGCTTACGTAACATTCTGTATACCTATTCAAACTATAAGGTATGCAGGATATCTTGTAACATGAGGATCTCGAGAACTATAAGATATGCGAAGTCGGTTAAATTACACAAAAGTTGTCCCATTAGGAGACCATTATAATGGTGTTTTGTTATTTGCGAAAAAAATGCATAGGTCACTAGATATAGGCGAAAATGCATATCTTTACGGCATTTTTTAATGTTTTTCGAATGGCGATACTCAGATTTTTTATGACTGTTGGTTTTTGATTTATGATATGTTTTAATTTTTACATGGAGGTCATATTGGAAAGTTAAACCATTAACATGAGAATTATTTTAAATATCAACAATGTAAAACACGTCTATGTTCATAAATTTCAAACTGCAAAAATAGAAAATTATTAAATAATGATTGTTGAAAGGAAACAAATGAAATCATCAGTCAAGTTTTATAATATTATGTATAATTTTAAGTTTATATTCTTCATTTTTAATATACATAGCATTGACATATTTTTAAAATTTTATTATAAATATGTAATTGACTACTATGACGGCCATATAAAAATATTAGAATTAAATACGGATTTCAATATAGTTATTAACGTCATTAGGCCGATATGAGGCAAATAACGGACGCGGCTGAGGTTTATAATCAGCCGACTTCGTTATTTGCATATTGGTCGTGTGGCGTTCAAGATTTTTCGTAATAACATAAAATTTAAATACAGTGTGTCCCATTTAGAAGTGCCACCATTGGGATCTCGAGAACTATAAGAGATACAATGTCGGTTAAATGGAACTTTTTGTGCGCCTTTGGAAGGCCATCTCAGATGTGCTTTTGTTTTTTCAAAAATTCTCATAGGGCACTAGATAATGACGAAAAACTGAATATTGTAGATTTTTTCTTTTTCAAATAACTTCTAAACTATTAGTAATTGAGAAAAATGTTTCACATATAAAAGATAGATATTTTTATTAACTAACCAGTGGCGTACGAAATTAATTTTTATATCTGTAAATTTTCGAGATATAACACAAACTTATATTTTTTTAAATGGAACCCATATCTGATTTTAGTCTCAAAAAAATCAATATTTTTTTCTCTTTTTAATGATGTAAGGGTTATTATGTTTTATATTTGTTTTGCTCCTAAAATTTAATTTTTCTCCGTATTTTCCTGAATTTTTTTATTATTTTCCAAAAAAAACATTATTATTTTTATTAATTATATTGTATTTGATCAAAATAATTTGTTTTATGCCTTTATTACTTAATATTTTCATTCTAGACTCATAATTACAAATTACACTATGATGAGCCAAGGGCGACCTGATACAAAATATAAAAATTAATTTGATACGAATTTTGAGCAAAATTTTCTAACGAAATAAATTATTTAAATACAAGGAGTATTTCCAAATAGAAATCTACCAATATCTTCAAAATAATTGTAAATTAAATACAAAATAATGAAAAAATAATAATTTTTGAAGGCAAAACAAATATAAAACATAATAACCCTTACATCGTTGAAAAGAGAAAAAAATATTTATTTTTTTGAGACTAAAATCAGATATGGGTTCTATTTAAAAAAATATAAGTTTGTGTTATATCTCAAAACTTTACGGATATAAAAATTTATTCCGTACGTCACTAGTTAGTTAATAAAAATATCTATCTTTTATATTTGAAACTTTTTTCTCAATTATTAATAGTTTAGAAGTTATTTGAAAAATAAAAAATCAACAATATTCAGTTTTTCGTCATTATCTAGTGCCCTATGAGAATTTTTACAAAAATAAAAGCACATCTGAGATGGCCTCCCAAAGGCGCATAAAAAGTTCCATTTAACCGACATCGTATCTCTTATAGTTCTCGAGATCCCAATGGTGGCACCTCTAAATGGGACACACTGTATTTAGGAATAATAAAATTCTTCTCTTTCTGACATACTGAACAACTTTTTTGTTGATTTATAAATTCTCCTTGACAACGGCCCATCAAGATGCTGTTATTTTTCTAGGAACACTTGATTCTTAATTGAAGGCGACTATTATAAAAAATAACGGCCCGCGGCCGTTATTTTTATCTTTTAACTTTTGTTTTTAGTCCTGTTATATCATAGTAACAGTTTGATATTACGAAAATGAAAATAACCAAATTATTATTTTTGTGCTTTTAAATTGTTTCATTGCAAAAACCATTGGGTGGAATTCAGTGGGTTGTATTAAAGTCTGTATTAAAGCTTGTATTAAGTATATGGCAACATTGTAATATTTCCCAAATCTATCAATGAGATTCAATTGTGATACAGAAATTTTACCGCAGGGAAAAGTAATACAGATATCCTTTATCCAAATGAAGAAGTATAATTGTAAATGGCAGGTGTAAAAGGGAACTTGCAAAAAATAGCAACATTAGGTTAGAAATGTGTCAAATTTTATGTGTCAAATTTCATACCTGAATGTTAATGAATTTTAAAATATCTCAATCCCCGTTTTGATATTTGTCCTTTTTTATCGTAATTGTATGGCTTTCTTACTTCTATTAATAATATTTTTTTCTTTGTTTGATCCTTTTGTCTCTCACTTTTTTCTGACAGGTATTACAAAGTTGCCAAAATATTTTTGACAAAGAACTGTTTTAGCTTAAAACACGCTAATACAACCCACTGAATCTCACCCAATGTTTTTAATCTATAAATTTAATAACTCTTGCCTTGTTGCAGTTTGAAACAAATGAACACAACCTTATTATAGGTAGGTACATCATTGAAAAGCTAAAAAAATCTCCTTTGAATAGTGCAACTTTTTAAAATCGCGTCGAAAACTAACAGTGATAAAAAAGAGCCTTAAAGATGTGCAAATTAAAATCCAGTATAATTTCACACATGAAAGTTATTTACAAAAATAAAAAACTGCAAAATTTTCATTTTCGCCTACACATGCATTTTTTCGCAAATCCTTATGTTGGACAAGTTATCCTGGACACATGTATACCCCTGACAGTGACATTTATCTGTCAGTTACATACATTTGAAATCTAAACATTGTAACTAAGGAATTGTGTTTATCTTTAAAACATAGGATCCGGGATTTATAAAATAAGTATTTTATATATTTATCTATAAAATACAGTGTGTATTAATTTGTATTAAATTTACAATTATTTTGAAAATATTGGTAGATTTCTATTTAGAAATACTCCTTGTATTTAAATAATTTATTTCGTTAGAAAAATTTGCTCAAAACTCGTATCAAATTAATTTTTATAATATTTTGTATCAGGTCGCCCTTGGCACATCATAGTGTAATTTGTATTTATGAGTAGAATAAAAATATTAAGTAATGAAGGCATAAAATAAATTATATCGATCAAATACAATATAATTAATAAAAATAATAATTTTTTTTTGCGAAATAATAAGAAAATTCACAAAAATAAAGAAAAAAATTAAATTTTAGGAGCAAAACAAATATAAAACGTAATAACCTTTACATCATTGAAAAGAGAAAAAAATAATTATTTTTTTGAGACTAAATTAAGATATGGGTTCCATTTAAAAAAATATAAGTTTGTGTTGTATCTCGAAAATTTACGGATATAAAAATTTATTTCGTACGCCACTGGTTAGCTAATAAAAATATCTATCTTTTATATTTGAAACGTTTTTCTCAATTACTAATAGTTATTTGAAAAAGAAAAAATCAACAATATTCAGTTTTTCGTCATTATCTAGTGCCCTATGAGAATTTTTGAAAAAACAAAAGCACATCTGAGATGGCCTCCCAAGCGCACACAAAAAGTTCCATTTAACCGTCATCGTATCTCTTATAGTTCTCGAGATCCTAATGGTGGCACTTCTAAATGGGACACACTGTATATATAAAAAGTATGAATGCATATCTGTATAAAATTTAATAGTCTTTAATTCTTATAATAATGTAAATCGCGAAAAAATTACATTTAAATGTATTTTTTGAAGAAAAACTATATTGAGCGTGATATTAAATGTCATTTCCGGTTACCTGGATTTACACCAAAATCTAATGACTTCTTTCCATATTAGAATAAGGTAGAAATACAAGGTTTCAGAATTCTCTGAATGATTAGTATTTGAGTTAGAGCGTTGACATAATCCATACACACATGAACACATACAGACATCATTGTGAAAATGTAAAAACCGGATTCTAGGGACCTTAAAACGTGGTCATTTACTAAAAACTCGACTTGCGATTTTTAGCAACATACCTTACCGAAAAATATCAAAACCATTGACAGTTAGGAGAGGGTTGTTATTTATGTATCCGGAATAGCAAAAAAAAAAACAAATATTTATCAAAGGAAATACATAGTTTTCTTGTTTTTCAAGCGTGAATTGGCCCACAGAAAAAGGATCACGTGTGAGTCCGGGATTCATACGGCGAAATACATAGCCTGTCTCCCAACTATGCCTTGTCTACGGTCTTAACTATCGTTTATAAAACTGGGCCTGAGTCTTTTACTTCCCTATGAATTTTCGTATGTCTCGATAGACTAGTTCTATCTATAAATCTTTTATTGCATATTGTACACTTAAAATTTTTTATTCCAGTATGAATTTTCTTATGTTTGGCTAGAGTACTACTTTGTGTAAATAGTTTATTGCATATTGTACATTTGTAGTCTTTTATTCCAGCGTGAATTTTCATATGGTCTTTTAAGTGACAATTTTGCGTAAATGATTTGCCGCACGTAGAACAATGGAATTCTCTAACTCCAGTGTGAATGTTCATATGTTTTTGTAGATCACCTTTTTTCGTAAATAATTTAAAACAAGTTGGACATTGAAATTCTCTTATTCCACTGTGACTTTTCATATGACTTTTTAGATTACTGTTTCGAGAAAATAATTTTTTGCATATCGTGCATTCATGTTCTTTAATTCCTTCGTGAATTTTCAAATGAACAGTCAAGGCTCCCTTTTGTCTAAAATATTTATTGCAGATTTCACATCCAAATTCTTTTTCCCCTGTGTGTATTTTCATATGCCTTATCAAGCCGGAATTCCGCGTAAAACTATTATTACATATTTTGCAACAAAAATCATTTGAATCATTTTCAGATTCTCTATTTCTATTGTGTATCTTTATATGTTCTTTTAAACTTGATTTCCGCGAAAAACTCTTATTACATTCTGCACAATATAAACGGTTTGAATTTTTAGTTTTCCGAATATCATTATTTATAGTAATTGGGTTGTCTATCTGGTTATCATTATCAGTTTCACATTCTTCCTTCTTTGCACTTATTAATTCATTTTCATAAAATTCACTGTCTTTGGAAGTTTCATCAACTGGTTCTTCTTTAATATAAATTTCTTCAAACTTTGTTATTTTTGTACCCTCGCGCTCCACATTAGAGTTAACCGAATGTTGTTGAGTGTCCATGAATGCTTCTTGATTAAGTAAAAATCCGTTTCTCAAATGTAGCAGATGCTTCTCTGAAACATAAATTATTTTCATTCTCATGAGACATTCACAAAAGTATTAAGAAAGAATTTATAATGGCTGGGATTTAATGGGTACATACTTGCTACATAAATGATTTTCTAAATGAAGAATACTTCAATAAAAACTTTATTTCTGTGAGAGTTAATGCATTACTTCAAGTAGCCTATGCAAATACCATCATATACATATATATTCCTAAAGAAAAATTAAATTGTTAATTGAAGCTAATCATGACCTGATGACGTGTGATTTAATGGAGAAAGTGATATTTGAGAGTTAGTAGAACAATAAAAGTTCTAGACGTATTGTTACTAAAAGCACCTCTGGAAATATTAGTAAAAAAACAAAAATGTACCTAATTTTCAATATTTACTCAAAGAAATTGTAAATTGCTTTGCTATTGCTACTCACTTTTATTTACTATTTCTATAGAGGTTAGAATTCATAATATGTTTGTGTAATCATAGATGGTGGTATTGTAACATAAAGCATAATTTACACAATTATTTTATTTTCATTAAAATTGTCCATATTTATTTTATGTAAGAAAATAGTAGATTTAAGTTTGAGGGCCGACCGTTTTTAAATAAACATTTTAAATTCGTGAAGCCAAACTGTGTCAATAATAAAAATATTTTTTCTGTCTACCTATACGAAAAGTGAAATTTTACGTACTTATTTTCGGACGAAAAATGACACTTTTCTGAACGTTATCACTTTTCGACCGCAAACCTTTTTCGTACGCTAAGCCTACTACGATTTTATGATTATTGTAATTGTGTGTACTACCGGAATTGTAAATAACAAATATCAAACGAACAAATAAAAATATTATTTTAATGATATATTTAATTTAAATGTGTGCGCAATTAGTAATGAAATTAACTATAGTAAAATTATTAATTTTGACATGACTAATTGTTAATCTAAGATGCCGCTGGATAGTGTTGTTTTCTAGGTTATTTTGTTGGTTTTGTTTATTTTCAACTGTCAAATAGTGTTGATGTGTCTGTGAGTGTGTCTTCCTTCGAACTAAAACAGAGCTAAGAATTAAAATTTTGTGAAAATGGCAGAAGATATATATTATCCTATCATTATTCATATAATAAATAATAAGGTTTTACGAATTTAAAAAAAAACGTGTATTTATTTCTAGATCTATTACGTAAAGTAAGGTAGACAGAAAAATGTAATATGCACCTCGGCAAAAAATGCATATTATAGCCTCGCTTGTTTGCTTTACCTCGGCTTCGCCTCGGAAAGCAAACTCAAGCTCTGCTGTAATATGCAATTTTTTGTCTTAGGTACATAAATAACTTATCTGTAAAATGTACGAGTCCTGAATATTAAAAATTACAGTAGAACATGGTTAAATACCACTTAATGCCGTCGATTTTATTTGATAATTAACAGATGACAAGTAATATTTTTTACTTTTGTGAAATAAGTATATATTTCATTTTATGTAAGAAAATAGCATTGGTTTAAATAGGGAAATAATTTCTGGCCTCTGATTGGTCAGAACGCAAACCTAGTTCATTAAAACGAGAAAAATATCACCTGTCAGTTATCAAATAACATCTACAGAATTAATTGATGTTTAGCCATGTTTGTTGTAGTTTTTAATATTCAGGTCTTGAACATTTTTACTGATAATATTTTTAATGACAAAGTTTGGTTTCTCGTATTTAAATTATTTATTTTTTTTTAACTTTATTAAAAAGTACACTCCTTTTTCATTAAAATGAGTCTACAAAGTATGACTTTTTTAACACAATATAAGTGTAAAAAAGTACACTTTTTTTAACGCGAACGGGTGAAATAATGAAACGTTATGGCACTATTTTCACACTTTTATAGCAGACATAAAAAAAATTGTTCGCAACGAAGTTAGGTTTCATGAATTTAAATTATTTATTTAAGGCATGTGAAACGGTCGGCTCCCAAGCGGAATTTAATATTTTCATAAAATGAAGTACATTAATGCATGTAAAACGGTCAGTTCTCACGCGCCATCTACTATTTTCTTACGTAAAATGAAGTATAGTGTCAAGTAAAACAGAAATTCGTAGCTCTTTAATTCTCGAGGTAGCAATCCGGGAGAGCCACATCCTAGAGATGGTAGCACTAATGACCGACTTATAGGGAAAACATTATATTTTACTTTTGTGGTAGTTGTATTTTGATGCTTTGTTTTGAGGATATTTTGCTATTTTTAATTGAAATCTGTAGCGAGTTGACTCGGTGAAAACGCCGTGAAAATTGACCAAATTGCAGGGATACTATATTCCACACTCTTCGTACATTAAAATAAAAGTATGAATGATAAATTAAACAGTTTATTGACTTTCTGCATTCACAGGTACAATTGAATACATACAATGTAAATGGACGTAACGTAATATATTTTGACAACTGTCTGTCACCTTTTCTGTCATTAATAATAAAACAAATTATTACTATAGTCATCGCCACCCAGAGTGGTAGAATGTTTTCTACCACTCTGGGTGGCGATGGGAACAAAAACATCAAGTTCCAACAAAATCAAATATAATTATCACAATGTCAAATATATACATTTATTTAAATGATGCAGTGCGGCCTATGGTCGAAGGAGAAGTAGTATATAAAGGTAAAATAAGATTCAAAATTGAGGTTATCTGCATGTTAACTACTTATTTAATTATTTTTAGCTGGACATATTATCTTGTGCGGATATAAGACAGATAAACAGAATAATATAGTAATAAATGAACTGTGTGTTCAAATATCTAATTTTAAAGGGACTCCTCACTCAATCGTAATAACTTAAATACAAATGCACATCAAGTTCTTTGTTTTGCACGTCTTCCTCTTGCTCAATTTCTGGTATTTTTATAGTTTCTTCTTCTTCTCTGTCTTTCCTATAAACAATTTAAAATAAATATATAATATTAAAGAATAATAGTTACTACTTACAGGTAACGTCTCTCTATTTTTCTTCTCTGTACAGGGCTTTTGTCGAATTTTCTTTACGGTAATTTTTGGCTTGGTATATCATTTTTTTTTAAATATTTTTTTTTAATGACTACGAAAACAATCTAATAATGTTTTGAAGCATAAATTTTTATAAATACTTACATGGAATAAAATCGCTTAGGTAAAAAACGTTGTGAACAAACGTTCATGAACGGTGATATGTCCTTTCCGATTTTTAACGTGATTTTCCACTTATTTTTTAATATTTCTCTTTTTGGGAAATAATGAACGGGTATGTCAGCACTTGCATAATTATTGCACTGCGGTACAGAGATAATATATCTATATACATAGGTACAGAACAATATCTCTTCGATTTGTTGGTCATTTTATGTTGTTTACTTATAACCCTATATGACAGCACAACGTTTTCCCTACTACTTATATGTTTGATTTTGCCACCAGATGTCAGACACTTTGTTGGCTCTTGCCAATAGTGAACAAAATAAAATTAATACACTGTTTATTTACTAAAGAATTAAAAATTATCAGATTTTGACGTTTAGAGCTTTCAAGTCAAGTATGTCTTGCACAAAATACAAAACGATTCATAAGTTCTACGTGTGTAAAGAGAGCTGGCTCCGCACTACCAAGTCCATCATAACTGGAATAGAGTATAATTGAAAAACTGGAGAACATCATTTTGAAGAATATTCTGCCATCTGTAATATTGAAAGTGAATTTAGAACATGACAGCTATGAATCCGATATTATCGACAATGATAACAGCTGATACTTGTTGCGACAGACGCAAGGATGGACTATGTAAATAGATAGGTTATCTCTCTGGAGAGATAGGTGATTCATATGTTATTTTGATTTGAGTTGACTCATATTTCATAATTATTGGTTTTTATTTATAAGTATATTTATACTTGTTAAAGTTATTATTAAACAGACATAATTATAATCGCTTATGCAGTATAGTTCATTTGTAAAATTTGGGAAAGAACATGTTCTTTAAATAACACAATATTTCGATAATGATTTTTTTGCACAATTCTACGAAATTATTCAAAATTATCCCCACCAATGGAACTTGATATAAAATCACCAACAATATTGTGTAATATTCATTTCATCCGGTGATAGGTTAAGTTTAGGTAAGTAATGTGTAGAAATATTTAATAATTTAATGTATTAACCAACTATATTGTAGCAATAAAAATGGAAGAATCCAATTTTTTCAATAATTTAAGAATTTGCGACGAAGATTTCGCTGAGGATTTACTACAATATCCAAAGTATTGTCTCCTTTTAGATAAACCATATGATAATGTAAAGAGAATCGACTTAATGAAAAATGAGGATTTTATAAATTGTATCACACATCTGCAGACCGATCATCCTGATAGATATTTCACAGACTCTGCTCGATATAAAATAGATTTAACGCAGCCCGGAGAATATCACAGTATTATTCGAAAAATGAATTTTTTATTCTTCGTCGAATTTGAAGTGAAGAACAACATAGTTTATATAACAGTGCATTTGTTGAATTCAACTAGTTATCGTTATCAAAGAACTTTCACTGTAGAATTGAAACAAGAGAGAAGTCTTGTGAGTGAAAAAGCAATAAAGCACAAAGGAATGGGATGGACTTATACACTTCAATTTAATGTCAGTGATTTGAGCATAATAGGTAAGTTAAAAAATTATGTTACTATTTAATTACATTAAATACACAGTGATCAATAATTATAGCAGTTGTAAAGTAATACTTATTATTCTCTGTAAAAGAAAAGCCAGTGCACGAGTATTTTATAGCACAATAGTAGCGTCCTTGCTTTTTATTACAGAAGTACTGTGTTCATAGCCAACACACTTCTTTATTTTCTAAATAAAATTATTCTAATTTGTTTAAATTAAATAAAAATAAATTAGAATAAATTAAATTTAAAAAAATAAAATAAAGAAGAGCGTTGGGTTATTATACAGGGTGTTTCATAATATATGCGCAGGACTTCAGGATGTGATAGCTCGTCCAAAAATATGAAAAAAGTACTCTTGGCCATAAGCTCTAAAGTTGACCGTTTTCGAGAAAAATCAACTTTTATGTTGAAAAACATGGTAAATTTATTGAAATAATTTTTTTTTTTTTACTAATTAAACAAAATTTATTCAAACGTTAGAACAAGTAACAAATCCAAACGTTAACTTCATAATTGCAAAATAAAAAAAAAACAACAAATCATACTCAGTTAAATAAATTGTTGGGAATGTCCGCCGTTAGTTTTCTTTTCATCAAGTAGGCTTTAAATTTTAAAACAAAAGCTACCTCCTGTCAAAATAACAATTTGTTTGTACCTACAAAAAGTAAATTTGTGTTACAAAATTAAAAATGAATTACACAAACGCTGAAATGTGCGAAATGCATTACCTTTACGGAATGGCGAGCGGTAATTCGGCAGAAGCAAGGCGGTTGTATCAAAAAAAACATCCCGATCGCCGAATACCACACCATAACTTGTTTCAACGCATTCAAATTTTGCAATTATGAAGTTAACGTTTGGTTTTGTTACTTGTTGTAACGTTTGAATAAATTTTGTTTAATTAGTAACAAAAAATTATTTCAAAAAATTGACCATGATTTCAACATAAAAGTTGATTTTTCTCGAAAACGGTCAACTTTAGAGCTTATGACCAAGAGTACTTTTTTCATATTTTTGGACGAGCTATCACATCCTGAAGTCCTGCGCATATATTATGAAACACCCTGTATTTTATATTTGCTTTGCTCCTAAAATTTAATTTTTTTCTTTATTTTTGTGAATTTTCTTGTTATTTCTCAAAAAAAAAATATTATTTTTATTAATTATATTGTATTTGATCGATATAATTTATTTTATGCCTTTATTACTTAATATTTTTATTCTAGACTTATAATTACAAATTATACTATAATGTGCCAAGAGCGACCTGATACAAAATATTATAAAAATTAATTTGATACGAGTTTTGAGCAAATTTTTCTAATGAAATAAATTATTTAAATACAAGTAGTATTTCTAAATAGAAAGCTACTAATATTTTCAAAATAATTGTAAATTTAATACAAAATAAGGAAAAAATAATAATTTTGAAGGCAAAACAAATATAAAACATAATAACCCTTACAACATTGAAAAGAGAAAAAATAGTTATTTTTTTTTGAGACTAAAATCAGATATGGGTTCCATTTAAAAAAATATAAGTTTGTGTTATATCTCGAAAATTTACGGATATAAAAATTTGTTTCGTACGCCACTGGTTAGATAATAAAAATATCTATCTTTTATATTTGAAACGTTTTTCTCAATTACCAATAGTTTAGAAGTTATTTGAAAAAGAAAAAATCTACAATACTCAGTTTTTCGTCATTATCTAGTGCCCTATGAAAATTTTTGGAAAAACAAAAGCACATCTGAGATGGCCCAGGGGATTTCAAGTCTAATGGATAAAATGGCAGCATAAATTTAGTTCGTCCATATGACCCTGCAGCGCTATATTCGTTGGGACGTTCTGACAGTTGATTTTTGAAAGATGTAAACAAAAACAAATTCATGTGAATTGTCAAAAGTCAAAAATTATAAGTTTGCTATTAAATTTATGTCACTGCAATTAAAAGTTTTCATTTTCTAATTGAAATTGAGAGATGTAAATATGTGACATGTGAAGTTAATAACTGAAAGTACATTAAAATTCGTTTTTTATACAAACATGTTTATTAATGTTACTTTTTAGTCCGTGAAAATATACCAATGCCAAAACCCCTGGACTTGAAAATTTTGTGATAAATAAAATATACAATATTAATGACTCGCCATGCTAATGGCAACACCAACACCTTTCTTAGAAGTTTTATTATAATACTATATGTAATATTTGATCATTTTTTAATCGGAAAAGCAGTTTTGTATGTGTAGAACTTCGATAAGATATGAAAAAGTAAGTTCAGAATATAAGAAAAGTGAAAACATATTTATTTATTCTAGAACAGCTAATCATTTTACTAATGAGCTATCAGGTGATATCAATGAAACTATCATCCATAATCTGTCCTCGAAATAATGAAGAATATTTGTTAACTATTTAACATGAATGTGTATTTATGAGACGAATTTTTATCAAAATATATTTTTATAAATTATCAATGCTTTCTTATTCTTGCGTATTAAATAGTAGTTAGATTATACTCCGTGATTTATACGTACTGCTGTCATTCATTTATATCGTACATGTTTCCTACATAACCCACAAGAAAATATAGTTCCGCCATATAACACGACAGCGCTGCTTGCAAAATTTGTTTCCATTTTTTTTGCTGGCAGCTGGTTCTCTATTGGTGTTAGTGCTTTGTGAGATGGCCTCATAAAGGCGCTGAAAAAGTTCCATTTAACCGACATCGTATCTCTTATAGTTTTCGAAATCCCAATGGTGGCACTTCTAAATGGGACAACTGTATATAGACATATTAATACAAATCGTGTTAGAACAACTTTGTATTAACGCATGTAACCTAACCAAATACTTTTGACTTACAAATTTACAAATATACATATAATTTAATTATTTACACTATTCTCAACTGAAATAACCGATAGAGGCGCTGCAAGCATTTTCAATATGGCGGATGCATGACGGTAGGTGTACAATCTGTCATTGTCATATGATACAATTTTGCTTGTATTTCTTGAAAATGAAGCTAAGTATTGTTCATATATTTGACTTTATAAAGGCTACTGATCATTCTAGGATTATTGTTGAAGGTATGATTGTATATAATGTTCATTTACTACTTTATTTAAAATATTAATCTTGTAAACAGGCGAATCACATTATATTATGTGGAATTACCGATAGTTATCGAGAAATTATAAATATAATATCACTCTGTCTTCAAGTAAGTGCTCTGTCGTCACAAATATGGTACAGCATTTTTTTAAATTTCTCCGTTGAGAAGGAATTTCTAAAAATTTAAATAATTATAAATATGTTTCAAATATAATTATTAATAATAATACCTGGAAGAATAAAGTCACTGGCTGGTAGCACAAGCCCTGTTTTAACTAAAACGCTGTTTTAAGAAATGTCAAATTTCATTATTTAATAATAAAAATAAATAATATCAAATTTATCAAAATATAATTGTAAAGCAGAATATAGTTTATATTCAAACAAATATTTTTAAAAAAATCGTTCTATACGCGTAAGGGTGTAATTAAATATTGAAATTTGAATTTGACATTTTATAAAACAGTGTTTTAGTTAAAACAAGGCTTGTGCTACCAGCCACTGTCTTTAAAATGTCTCGAACATACTCTTATATACTTGGAAATTTGTTTTCCAGAACGTAAAACATACTTCCAACCTTGAAATCTATTCAATGTTTGTTGAATGCCTGCATTTGTAGTTATAGTCACTTTATTTTTACCTATTTTTGGAAAAATGTGGAAACTTAAATGAGTTTCCCTACTCATAAGCAAATGACACCCCTATACGCAACACATAATATTGCTTTTACCGCGTTTTGCAATATTCATTTTTGTATAAAAGAAATACTTTTAAAAAATGTATGCTAACATATGTTGTATTTGCTCGCACCTACCGTCATGCACTAGTTTAAAATTTAGTCACCAGATGTCATATCGATTCTCTACAGTTGTCAATTGAAAATATAAATATAGTATAATTATTTTAAATTCACAAACAATATTTCAAAATGTCACTTTTCTGAACTTAATGCATGTAAACAACATTCGAGGTTGGCATAATATCTGCCGGTTTTGCGCCGACCAATCAAAATCGATCCCCCTATTGGCCACACTATGTATATTATACCCCGTACTATTTTTAATTTTTGTTGAACAGGTGACATTACCCAAACAGAAGTATTTATAAGCATAGGAAACTATAATACTTGCAGGTCATGTGAAGAAGTAAAAAAGTATTCTGACGGCACAGCGATGTACAAATGCTGTTGGCAATGTTTCAAATGTACCTTAACCCTAATACGGTGTAGAACAGACAACTACTACGAGTATCCAGATTGCGAGACTTGGGATTGTCTACCGAAGTTACAGAAACACTCATTTCTTCTGTTCATACCAAAGTACTTGCTACGTCTGTCAGAAGAGTATGTATGAGACTTCGTTTCCTTTACACTACCAAAAACATCACCAGGATATAACCTATGAAATAGGGGACGATATTCGTATACAAGCTACTCCTGGCAGGTAATAATAATATAACTATGAATTTATTCTATACCGGATGGTGGCGGTTAGGGATGAACATTGAGATTTAACATGGGACTTTACTTTTATGCAAGTCTATGGCTTTAAAAATATTACTTATCGGTATCATCCAGTCAGTCGAGCGGTTTACGTCATTGTTTAGAGATTTTTGAAATTGTCTATATATTTTTAAATATATTTTATTAACGATATTTTATTTTTTATTATTATTATTTATTTGAAACCATTAATAGAAATAATTATATTTGGAAATATTATTAAATATAATTATGTTAATTTTTGCAAAATGACAGATTATTTTTACCTCCCGCTGTCCTTGGTAAACCCAAATCAGGACCCAAATCGTTCAAACAGCTAATGCACGTCATTAATAAAAATTATAGGCCATCCAGCGAATCAAGCGGTTTACGTCATAAATACAATATCACTAGGAACAATGACGTCATATGTTAAAAAGTTTACATGAGCATGTAAAACGGATTAAAATCTGTGGGTTGCCTTCATAAACCCAAATTTTTCTTAAAAACACATCTGGTATAATATTTTTCCAGCGAAATCAAATTTTATTTAAAATATTCTGAACGATACTGCGTACGCCGTTATAAATACTTCATTCTTGTAGTATATTGCAACAAACTAGTATTATGTGAGATCCTTAAAAAAATACAGAATATTGCATACCATACAATTTCTCACTGTTTCTATACATTGCGTATAGCGTTTGCCACACGCTGTACATATAGATTTAATTTTCAAATTATTACTAACAAATAGAACCAAATATTACCTAAATTTTAGATTTCAGTGAAAGTAAGAGCCCATCAATCTATTTTTCATTTTCAAAATAAGTCAATAAATTAACTACAAGCTCTTGAATTTGACATGACAGAGCATTTGACATTTTGACAATGAACAACGAAACCAAAAACAAAATGAAATCACTATACCCGTTGAAAAGTATAATATAGACATAAAATATTTAGTAATATACATGTTCAGAATTACCAATATTAAAAAAATATAATCAAACGTCATTTTGCAAAAATTTACAAAATTTTACTTAATAATAATATATCCAAATATAATTATTTCTATTAAAGGTGTCAAATACATGATAATAATAAAAAAAACCAATAAAATACCGTTAATAAAATATATTTAAAAAAATAAAGAAAATTTCAAAAATCCCTAAACGATGACGTAAACCGCTTGATTCGCTTGATGGCCTATAAGTAAAAGTAACTAGATGTGTGACGTCATGTACTGGTACGTTTGCAGAGGTTTTAGAATATTTATGAAAGGAGTTATACAGATTGCAATCTGTATTATCGACATGTTAATGAACTGTCACATTTACAAAATAAATACTATATTTTCGTCACTGTCCATTTCTATTTAAATTATTTTATAATACTAACCTTATTTATACTACATATGCCATAAAAAGGCAATAAATAAAAGTGAGCCGAATTTCAAAGAAATATACCGAATTCTACTGATTGATAAGAAGTACTACCTTTGGCAGATTCACAGGTTTTGTGTTTGCGTTAACGGTCACGTTGCGTTGCTTTTAACAGAACATTACTTTATTATAAATAGGTCTTTTCAACGCAAAAAAATGTGTCAAACACAATTCAAATATTTTTCAAATTGTCAAATAATAACTTTGACATTATAAACATACAAATTATCAATGTTGCCAACTATAGTAATAAATAAACGAATAATATGAAGTAGATGTACATTATTTATACCGTGAGTATTCTTTAACGTGAAACATTGGGTTTGTCATATCCATGGTTACGGCTTGATTTTTTATTTGATTGACAGCAATGTATTTGCCCGTTCCATTTAAAATGAAACATAGTGAACGAATCTGACAGAAGTATTATATTTAAATATTGTAAGGAATTTAGCAGAGTCAGAAAACCACTCGAGAGCACTAAATATATTTCGGGCACAAGGTGCACACAGTTTTTTCTACATCTAAATTTAATTTTTAGAAAACAGGTATAATTATTTAAACAAAGTTAACCTCTAATGACATCTTGTCAATATGACAGATAACCGTTGGATTTTCCTATAAGTTATGATTTGACATTTGGTTGACAGCAATGTATTTGTCTGTCTCATTTAAAATGTCACATGGGGAATGAATTTGACAGAAGTATTGTATTTAAATATTGTAAGAAATTTAGCCTAGTCAGAAAATCCCTCGGGCACAAGGTACACACTATATTTTTTCTACAACTAATTTTAATTTAGAATGCAGCTATAATTATTTAAACAAAATTAACTTTCATTGACGTTTTATCAAATGTCAAATTCGTTCCCTATGTTTCATTTTAAACGGAACGGGCAAATACATTGCTGTCAATCAAATGTCAAGTTACCATGGATATGACAAACCCAATGTTTCACGTTAAAAAATACTCACGGTATGTTATTCATGTCATATACGATAAGTAATGAACTCTACTATTCATCTTAATAATAATTATATAAGGCCATACACTTTTTGATGGTTAAAAATGATTGAAATTGTTTTTCATTTTTCACTATTAGTGATTTTAATGCAATAAGGTTTTTACACTAAGTGATGACGTGCATTGGCTGCTTGAACGATTTGGGTATAAAAGAGGTATAGGGATCATGCTAAAAATCACATATCGAGATTTTAGTAAATGACCACATTTTAAGGTCTGTCTGTCTGTGAGTGTATGTGTGTGTGTGTGTGTGTGTGTGTGTGTGTGTGTGTGTGTGTGTGTGTGTGTGTGTGTGTGTGTGTGTGGATTTTGTCAACTCTCTAACTCAAATACTATCATTCAGAAAATTCTGAAACTTTGTATTTCGACCCCATTCTAATATAGAAAGCAACCATTCGATTTAGGTGTAAACCGGATAACGAAAATGGCACTTCGTTTGAAGCGCGTAATGGTTTTTTCTTCAAAAAATGCCATTAGATGTCATTTTTTTGCATTTTATGTCATTATAAAAATTAAAGATTATTGAATTTTTTGCAAGTCTGCGTTAATACTTTATATATTTTACAGGTTTATTTAAAAAATATTTTTTATGTAAATCCCAGAGCTTTTGAGAAACATAATACTTTGTTGCACAGGTCATATTTCAAATGTATGTACTGACAGGTTAAATCCGCTCAAAAATTTTCTACAGTTTTTTTTATTTCCTCGTTAATATGAACCAATTTCAGTCTCTGCGTGCACTGCAACCTATAGTATTATTGTGTAAATAATATCGTAATTTCTATTCATTTGTTATATTTTACTATGTATTTTCTCTCTTATTGTAGTCTCCGGTTGGTCTGATGATGGCTACTAAGTAGCCGAAACCGGGTCACATTTTTAATATAAAACTGTGATTAATAGATTTTATGCACGGACGTATCATAATTTGACAATTATACACGAATTTCTTTGACATAATAGTTATTTATGTATTAAGAGCGTAAGGAGGCTTTTATGGCCTGCGGTGGGATTTTGAGCCCGAGGCGCAAGCCGAGGTTAGGGATAAAAACACGTCAAAGGCCATAAAAACAAGTTACGCTCGTGGTACATACAAAACTTTATGCACGGACGAAAATTTTCAAATTATGAGTGTTAGAAAAATTGTATCGAAAAGAATTTGTCCTCCTCGTACATGCAGTATCTAGTGTTGCTATGAAAGCGGAAAACAACAGTTTATTGTTTGTTTATTAGTTCTGTCATTTGAGTTTTATTTTTTGTACCTCCGTGCTTTCCATATAAATATCATAAAATTAATTTTCGTTTTCATTAAAGAATATAAAAATTTTCGATTTGTAATAAAAACTTTTCATGTTGCCTGTTTAATTTGTTTATATTGTAGGTTATAATTTGGTTTGACATTTCATTATAGCCCGATGGGCTATAATGAGGCCCGCGGGATATAAAATGACGTTTATGCACGGACGTATCATAATTTGACAATTATACACGAATTTCTTTGACATAAATGTCATTTTATAGCCCTTGGGCCTCATTATAGCCAAACCAAATTATAACCTACAATTTAAACGGGCAACATGAAAAGTTTTTATTACAAATCGAATTTTTTTATATTCTTTAATGATAAATGGAAATTAATTTTGTGATATTTATATGGAAAACACGGAGATACACAAATAAAACTCAAATGACATAACTAATAAACAAATAATAAAATGTTGTTTTCCGCTTTCATAGCAACACTAGATACTGGATGTACGATGACAAATTCTTTTCGATACAATTTTTCTAACACTCATAATTAGAAAATTTTCGTCCGAGCATAAAGTTTTGTATGTACCACGAGCATAACTTGCTTTTATGGCCTTTGACCGCAGGCCATAAAAGCCTCCTTACGCTCTTAATACATAAATAACTATTTTGATTTTTATTTAAAAAAAACCCTTCTCCTTATTTCTGCGTCACACATGGGTTCCCCTATCATTATCATTTTGAAATATGGTACTTGATAATAGCTCATTTGTTCTATTAAATCTTTTATATTATAGATACTGCCTCTTCCGGTGGTCCAGTGACACTTTCTTATTGATGCGATACCATCTAGACAGTGAAGAACTGTTTCTGGCGATTCGTTCGCCTTGGACCAGTTTCATGTTGGTCGAGTACATCTGTTCCGTCACTGTCTCCACAAACGAACAAACAGAAACTTTCACATTGTACCCTCTTCTAAACGAATACGATGATTGGAGACTGAGTGTGGGAAAGTGGATATTTAAAAAGTGGAATACAGACATGGAGTTTACAGTTTTCGTTGATATTCAAAGGATACCAAATGAAGAGGGTGATGTACAGGTTGAGGACAACACTGAAGATGCGGTCGTTTTAGATAATTAATTTGACGACTAATCGAAGCATAGGCCGTTCAAGTTTACAGCTTTTTATAAATTATATGTGTCCCGATTTCGAAGGACATCATTGGGATCTCGGAAACTATATATTTTTTTTCTTTTTCGATTGGCATAAATGTTATTGTGTTTTAAATTTATTTTATCCTTCAAATCTTAAACTTTTCTATATTTTTCATCAAATTTCATATTTATTTGCAAGTATCTATAAAATGTACATATATTAGTTATTTTATTTAAATTTATTGTTTTATTACGACTAGAACTATTGTGATCATTAAAATTCATTTATATACGACTAACTAATAATATTATCATTATATATGCGTTTTTTGCTATATAATACCATATATTAATCCTGCCGGGAATAATGAGTCAGGAATAATGGTAATTATTCCCACTCGTGAACCAATCAAAATGCTTGAAAACGTGGATCATCGTACTATTGAAACAACAACAAAATAAAATCATCGTTGACAAGTTGTCAAAAACGGTTCTAGATTGTGATAAATTGGTTAAATGATTGGATTTAACTGTAAGTAATTGAAAAAAATGGACAGTATTACAGAAGACAATATATCTTCTACACCACCAGAAATATCAAAAATAGCTGATGCTACTACAAATGGTTTATTACCGCAAAAGTATAAAAATTTCTATGATAAAGCATACCAAAGTTTTATGGATTGGTGTATTAAAATGTAGACAAATTCGTTTTCAGAAAATGTATTGTTGGCATATTTTACTGAATTAGGTGAAAAATACAAATCATCTTCATTGTGGTCTTTTTACTCCATGTTAAAAGCAGTTTTAAAAGTAAACCACGATATAGACATAGAAAAGTATGGAAAACTATGCTCATTTTTGAAAAGAAAATCTGAGGGATATGAAGCTAAAAAATCTAAAACCTTAACACCATTTGAAATCAGGAAATTTATAACAGAAGCACCAGACGATTTTTTTCTTGTATATAAGGTAAAATTATAGGATAGTTTTTTGAAAGCATTTCAAATGTGACAAAACTTAATATATTTAAGGTCGTATTGATCCTAGGAATTATGGGGGCATGTCGTTCTATTGAGCTTTATGAAATGAAAGTTGAAGACGTTAAGGATTTGGAAACAACATTTTTGACAACAATACCGAAAACAAAAACTAAAATTATACGAACTTTTGCTGTCACTGATCAATTTTATAAAATTATAAAAAAATATATAGATCTTCGGCCATCACATGTTCAAATTAACTCGTTTTTTCTGAATTACCAAAAAGGAAAATGCACCATTCAAAGAATTGGAAAGAATAAATTCGCACTGATGGGAAAACAAATAGCAACTTATTTAAAATTGCCAAATCCCGAACAATATACAGGTCATTGTTACCGGAGATCTTCTGCAATATTATTCGTTGACGGAGGTGGCGATATAACTCGTTTAAAACGTCACGGGGGCTGGAAATCTTCAACCGTAGCAGAAGGGTACCTCGATCAATCAATAAAAAATAAAATAAATACTGTAGAAACTATAGCAAAACAGATGACCAATTCAGTACCGTCTACTTCTACTGCCAATACGGTTAATGCCGATAATATAACAACTCTAGAAAGTAATGTTAATCACCATAAACCATAACAGACCGTCATCAATTCAATTTATTAATTGTAATAATATAAACTTACATTTCAATTAGATGTAAATTTATTACGTAAATAGATGTAAAATTAATAGATAAAAAATTGACTATTTTTTTTATTAAACTAGTCGTATATGTTAGTCGAATATAAAGTATAGTTTACAACTCGCTATAATGGCTATTATTACCTCGGATGATTACAACCCTTGCTCGCTCCGCTCGCTCGGGTTGCAAACTTCATCCTCGGGAATAAGAGCATCAATTATAGCGTCGTTGTATAATATACTATTACTTCGAAAATATTTGTTCGTTACCGTTACTGTCATACGTGTTAAAAAAAATTGTCAATTGCAACTGACAGGTTTAGGTGATGAATTTAAATTTGATTGACAAGTGAGTAACAAATAAAATATTGTAACCGTTTTACTGCCTCAAAAAAGTGTCCTAGTCGACTCGCCAGTCATTTCCTCTTTTAGCAGTAAAAACCATTTCACCTGGCTTGTAATGTAAATAGTTATTCGTTTAACTAGGCACTAAAATACCACATTTACAGCAGAGGCTGCAGTTTCATTGCCGAAGAGAAGCCGAGTTAATGAATGCTCTCGAAGTTGTAAATCTGTGATTAGCACATTATTTTTTGCCGATTTTTAAATTAATATTAATTTTGAAATAATTTTTAATACTTATTTAGAAGGTTATCGCCATTGCTATGCATTTATTGAACGGTTGCTACGTAAATAGCAACAATAGGCAGTAAAAGTGATATTTTACACTTACAAACTGTTAGATGTCAAAAAATCGCACTTTTAATGTCAATCGGCAAAAAGTACTATTTTCTAACTTTTATATTACAATAGCTATTTGTGTATTAAGAGCGCAAAGTGCGACATTGTCGATTGAGAGGTTGTTGCCGCGCTCCTTCGTCGCGCGGCATTCTCTCGAAATCGACAATGTCCATTTGCGCTCGAAACACACACAAGATTTATTCTACAGTCGCCACAATGGGGTCATCCACCATAAAAAATAATAAAATGTACACTTTATACTTGCAGTACTGCTCAATAAATAACGATTGGCTAATACAAAAGATACGGTTTAAACTTAAAAAGGCTTTTAAATGATTATATCGTTACATTAGCCATCTATTCCATAAAAAAACCAAAATTAGAGCGTGGAAGCAAGGATTTGTGATGATTTGATGAGTTTTTGTAGCAAAATGTGTGGTTGGTTGTCACGTCTGTCACACTGAAAAAAATTAACAAATATTTCAAGGAATTTGTAATTATATAGACATGTATGTGCATTGACTGACTTCTCGCAATTATTTAAGTAACGAAATAACTAATAACTTTATTGCAATCAAAATAAATAGTTAACTAGAGATCAGATGTCATTACGACTCGCAACTATCCTACCGCCATCTGTGTACAATCATTCCTATTACTAAACAACTGTTCGCACAATTTATTTTATATTTAATTTTATTTTATCGTTATTTTCCATTCTTCTTGAGTTTTTATTCAATCTAATCTAAGCATTTTATACTTTCGTTTTTGTAAATGAATGCCCTATTTCATTTTCACAGCAGTGTGGCATTTTGTTAGGTTATGTTAAATACCGACAGAACATATGTCAAATTGACTTGTGAACGTGATAAATGTGTAATTACAGTGCCATTAATTCCTAACTAAACATTTTCATTAAGAATGTAGACAAGTGACATTTTTCAACATTGTATACTTAGAAATTTGGACAGCGAGCGTTTTTTCTACTTTGTCGCGCATGAGCGGCAAAGTGACATTTTGCGTTGACAAAAGAGAGCGCAAATGGCTACTTTCTATAGTGACTGTAGAAAAATATTTTTCTAGATTAGTTTTATTTGGACAAAACACCGTCACAAAAATATACTCATTCTTTGAGCCAATAAGATGCTGTATTTTTTCAAGTGAGTTTTGTAAACGATTTTTTTACGTTTTAAGAGTGCCTAGAAACGTATTGATTATATACCTGTCAATTTTTTTTTACTTATTTTTATTTTGGAAATAGTCATCCGAATACTTTTCGCAGTTAAATTTTATAGTGGTAAAATTTTCCGATTGCTTTACTCGAGCCTGTTACTAATTTATCTCATGACAATCAAAAATCTCTTGACAGGTCGTAATTTTTTATCAATGTCATTCGATAAATTACTAGGCACCAGCTCTAGTAATAATCTGAAAAAATATCCGATAAAATTAACCACTTATGATATTATACTGGGTGTTATGTAAGTAACCGATAGTAGAATTAACCCCATATATAATAAATCTGGTATTAATGTTTGATTTACATGCTTTCTATAAGTACTGGAGGAGTCCAATTTATAATCTGTTTATTGCCAATTATGTTAAAAAAAATATAAAGATGTGGTTTTTTCACTGTGAAAGTCTTAAATATCTTTTATCTGTCGCGATGTGAATGATCTTAAATGTCAATCGTGACAGGTGTGACATTTTTATCTATAGAACACTGATTTTTTTTACAAAATTTTAAACTATATCGTAATTGGGCCGATTAAAGGGGCTCCAATTCTTATAGAAATAATGTAAAACAAAAATATTGCCCGATTTACTAACTATGGGGATGGGATTAGTTCTACCATCAGTTAAGCGTTGTACGTTTACTAAAATAATATCTTGTATGTATATGAAATTTTCGACTTAAATCAGTTGCAAAACAAAAGCACATCTAAGATGTAAAACATTTGCGACGCCTTATTATATTTTGTGATAAACCTTCTATATAAGCATTGCTATTTTATAATGAAAATAGTATTTAATGCTATTATATTTATAATATTTTACTATTTATTATTAAATAATATATATTTGTATAAAACTAATTTATAAATATATAAATAAAGTTATTATATTGAAAAAAATATGGTGTTACATTCACTTATATTTCATATAAATTGGGACATCTCACATTTCCCGTTCCATTTTTATTTTTTTCTTGAAAGACTACCGGTCCCTTTCCCATGCCCGTTTTACATTTGTCAATTTTTTCGTCAATTTTAAGAACTTGGCCAGACTCAATAAATTCAACTCAAAATTGTAAATAAATTTACCAGTTTCTAGCCAACTATTTATATTTGTTATATTTATTATATTATATTGTATTATTGGAAAATAATACAAGATTGGCAACATTGTATTTTGTAAATGTTGATATATATATATATATATATATATATATATATATATATATATATATATATATATATATATATGCCGTACGCAACTTGTTTTAACTCTCTCGTCCGGCTGTGAATCACTACACATCAAAGTAAAGGTTGTTTTATACAAGTGAATAAAATAAGAGTACAAGTGCACATTTAAATTATAATATATATTGTTTATGTGTAAGCGTATATTTTATTTATATATCCCGAACCCAATCCTACAAACACAACAATATTTATCAATTTTTTACCTCTAGCTAAGAGAGGTATTGGATTCATGCTAAAATTCACATATCCAGATTTCAGTGAATAAGCACGATTTAAGATCCCTAGAATCCGATTATAACATTTTTAAAATTATGTCTGTGTGCGTGTGTGGATGTGTGTATGTCTGGATGTTGTAGACACGATTCCTCAAAAACCATAAGACTTAAAACTTGTTTAACTATGGATTCTTCAATCTGACATTCCTGGGAAGAGCTGAAAATGTTTTGGTAACAATTGAACAACCGGAAGTAGTAGTTTCTGAGAAAAATTCTTTTTAATATAATTTTTTGGAATTTTTTGTTATTAAATATTGAAAAACATAAAATTCTCCATCTAATACACTTAAAAATTTTATTATATCTTGTATAGATTTAGGTTTATAACATAGTTTTTAAATAACACATGTCAGTGTCAAAAATCAACAGTTTTAGTGACATTCTGATAGCTTTTTCTGGGAAGTATATATTTAATCTTTCTTATTGTTTTATTAATTAAATATTTGAAATTATAGGTAAAATGCTTATATCCATCAGAAATACCGCCAATCTGGTTAATGAATTGGAAGAATCTCTGACATTTAGAAACTTCCTCATACAATGAAAAATAGATAGAATTATATGTGTGCAGAAGACATGTTATAATAAAAAACAATATTTCGGTAAAGTTTTGTAATTTTCTGTTATAAATCGACGGTTCGATAGCGAAGTGCAATACAATACTTATATAGCCTAATATGGAAATGGCGAGAGGTCTTGTGCTGGCCACAACAGATTTTTTCTTCTGAAATTTGGACACGATTAAAGATAAGCTTTATTGTGCATTTAATACGTATCGAAATTTCAGAAGAAAAAATGAAAACTAAGTCAATTTGCAGATGTTTCAAATTTTAGTGAAATTTTATATAAGTTTAAATTGTTAATAATTCGTTAACCGTTCATCGGAGCAAAAATCGTTTAACATGACATGAAGGAGAAGTCCAAACTGAATTAAAATTTTTAAACCGCGGTACCGTATCTTTAACTGGGTCAGAGTGGTTGATGAATTTGTGAAAAAGCGCTGAAAAAAAATATTTAAAAATCATCGAT